>VXBW01006290.1:2923983-3173922 GCA_013400375.1 Thinocorus orbignyianus | reverse complement strand
GGGGGAACAACAAAGGAAATCTTGCAGTGTGCCCACCCACCCTGCTCGGGTGAGTAGCAGCTCGTGCTCCTGCCTGCTGCTGGCTGCGGTGGGCATATCCCTCAGAGCAGGCAAAAGCACTTTTCTGAAATGAGTTCTTAGTGTGGAGAGGTGGGAGCTTGCCCTGTGGCTTTGCAACAAGGAGAGCCCGCAGCTCAGAAAGGAGTGTGCAAGTTTTATGGGTACAGAAAACATGGCTGGTTTGGATATTGGGGGTTTTGGCAAGGAAACCCTTTAACAAATACTGAAAGTTTTCTCATTGTCCGGTTGGCATTAGTGTTTCCGAGAATGAAAAATATATTTTTTCATTTCAGTAAGTTGAAGGTAAGGCTGTTAGCCAAGTCAGCAGCTGGAGGAGTAGGGAGAAAGATGTGGAGGTGTCCCTGCCCATGGCAGGGGGGTTGGAACTCGATGATCTTGAAGGTCCCTTCCAACTCTGACCATTCTATGGTTCTATAATCATGGCATGTGGTGATTCTTCAGTGACACTGATGTACCTGTTTTACAAAGCCATAAGCGTACAGTGGGCCAACACAGTTGCACAGTGTGTTGTTTTACACTTCTTTTTTCAGCCGTAGGTGTAACAGCATGACCCAGTGTTATGTTGGTGGGTGGGTGATTTTTATATTCCTTTACTAGAAACACTGGGAGTGAGTAATATTGGGTCTCATGCCCTTGTGTAGGGCCGTTTCAGTTGGCTTTCAACAAGCTTATTCTAGTAGTCAGTCACTTGTAATGAAGAGGATCTAGATGCATGCTAATAGTGTTTCACAGTTAGGTAATGACAACAATATGCTGAACACGTTATCCCCAGATTTCCAAATATGTAGAATGAAAGAAATGTGATATTCTTTCCCTATAATTTTCCTATTAAGAACGAAAATACACTGTAAGATTCTACTAGACAAGGAGAGAGATTAGTAAGATCTTTGGGTTGTTCTGCTTAAGTGCTATGCACTTTATGCCGTAAATAATTAAATAAACCAATACAAATGTATTCACCTTGTCAGCTGCTGGGCACAGCTGCTTTCTGTTGTTACAGCCCTGCACGTAGTTACACTAGAAAGTGTTAGTATAAATATAAAAGCGAAAATACTTCAGAATTTATTCTTCTGTTCTGTCCCCCTTTTTTCACACCTAAATTTTGCATTCATTTGGCAGATCTGTTTGAACAAGCTGGGAGGCTCACGTATTGATGGAAAGTTAACATGGGGGTGTGTGTGTATTACAAATGTAAGGACATGCAGCATATAGAAATATATGTGCTTTTGCTGGGGAGCCTGTATGTGCTAACATGTGCTCAAAAGGGAAAACGCTTCCTGTTTTCTGGTTTTGTTTCTTGGTACCTTCTTGAATCAGGGTGTGTGTATAAAAATGCATTTTGAACATCATGAATTTATAAACAAGACACTGCATTTTTTTATGTTTTTTATTGGCTATTACATTATACTGTAATAGATTCTCTCAGTGCTATCTAATCTTAGAACTTTACCATGCAGAGATATCTCTATGAATTATTAATTCCTAAAAGGGTCATATCAGAGAACATTTTCAGTGGGAGGGTAGCAAATGAAAGTGCAGCACTGGGCAGAAAAGTGACTGCATAAATGGGAGAAAAACTCTTAGCTAGCATAAAAACTGTATGGTATTGTGTTATATTTGCCTTTTCAGGAGTTGTATGTGTGCATGTTCTGCCCTTAAAGGCTTGGGGTTTTACTACTTTTTTCCTTTCTTTGCTATTTTTTTTTTGTCCTTTACCTTCTCTGTGTTGCAGGATCTGAGTGTACTTTCTACTTCAGCCTATATTGTCGGCTGAATTCTAATGAAGTAGTGGCAAAGTCAAAACTAGGAAGATGGTGACTTTTTTGTAGTACTTGGGACTAATATTATTCCAAATATTGATATCTTATTAAGAGAAAAATGGTATGAAATCTGAGTATGAAATCATCTATAATTGCATACAGTCTCTATCCAGTGCAATACAGCCCTCAGTTAGGAGAAGCAGGCTGACTGCTGCCTTCTAGAAAGGTTCAACAGCATTTTTTTCAAGTTAGTGGCAAGAAAGAGATGTGCCGTTGAATTCACTTTAGTGCTGTGTGCTATGGAATACAGTATTTGCATTAGCAGCCTGGTGCTGGCTGCATTCCCAGGCCAAGGAATGATATTTAAATGGTAGGGTAAGATAACTCAGTAACTGTACTGAAATGAATGGGAAGTGCTCGGGAGGCAGTGTTCCAGCTCCGGGGGAAGAAGCTGTAGTGGCAGTCAGCAGGAGAGATTAATTTGCATCTTGAACTGGCAAGGCTGTTTCTTAAGCGAACATCCCATCATAGCTTCAGGTTTCTGAGGTCGTTTTCTGTGGTGCATTTAAGGCACTGGCTGCAGTCAGGTGAAAAATACGTCTGTGGCTTCCTGGTTGCTTGTATCCTCTCTAGACAGTCTGAAGAGTCTCTTCTGAAGGGGAAATGCTTTGGCTGTGTTACGTTTTTGTTAGCTACAATTGTTTCAAGAGTTTTATTACTGATCAAGGTGAGATTATATCAGGAAAATACATTTCAGTTGATCTCTTGGTGTAATCCATGAACTTAGGCCAACTGAAATGGGCCCCTCCTGGCTGCAGTCCTGAGTGCTGTGCTCTGGCTGATCCCATTTTAGCAGGGCAGTTGGACTAGATGATCTCTAGAGCTCCCTTCCAACTCTGACTCTTCTGTGAATCCTGGGACCCCTTAACTTCCCCCAGAGCATACCACAGTAATTTATTTTGCATTTCAAAAGTACTTATAAGACATAAGGCTACTCTTCAGTTGTTGGGTTTCAACCAAAGTTAGGCACTTAAACATCATTTTTGGGTTTGTGCATTAATCAATTTATATTGAATTTTTTTGTGTTGCTAAATTTTCCCTTTCCAGTGTGTGAAAACCTAAGTTTCCCAAGAAATTATAAAACATGTAAGAGGGGCTATTGAACACTTCCTCTGTGTAGTAAAGAGACTACTACTAAATGAGTGTTAGCTGTGTTACTAAAACACCTGAATTACTGGGTTCCTGTAATTGTTTATTAACGAATATCTGGTACTGGTAGGGAGCAATGGTTTGTATGAACCCTGTTTCTCTTGCTTATTTTTAAGACTTTTCAGTATACTTACATCCAGTCTGAAAGTTACATCTTCTGAAGGAAAACCTCTGAATGTGAAAGAGACAGTGGCTGCAAAGCTGCTTGAAGTATTTTTCCTACATGCAGATCAGTCAGACTCTGTGTAGATTAGTAGAATATTTTAGTCAGATAAACAGATGGAACACGAGTGACACTTTGGTCACCTCTACAGACTGATGTTTGACACTGACAAACAGAAGCGGGTTAGAGTTTTGTTGATGTAAATGCATAAATAGATCTGCAGCTTCTCGCATTGACCTGCAGGGATAACAGACAGATGTTTTCTGCTTAATGTTTACTTGTGAAGATTATTACCACAGGTTTATGTAATATATTTATGCTGGCAAAAATAATAAACATGATTGAACAACCTCCTTCAGAGAGTCTTCTTCCTGCCCAATGAGTTAATGTCAAAGCTTTCTTGACTCCTTGACCTTGAAAATGAAAGGAAATAGTCCTTTCTGACGCTTTGTTTTACCTGTCACTTTATTAGCTGAGGAAGTTCTGCACTGAAACATTACCTGGACACAATTAATTTGCATTGATGACATCAATCAACCTCTATTTAACTAATATAATCAAGTGCTGTAATTCATTTTCAAAAATGATAGAAGATGAGGTATGCTGTGTCCAATACCAAAAGGAAGCAAAAAGGCAGTGGATGTTAGAACAGAAGCTTCCCCTGCATCGTGTGGAGATCCAACATAAAGTGGCTGGGCAGAGTAGCCACTGTTTATTTGTATTTGCTACCTCGGACCTAACCTGGCAGGTAGAACAGCAATCTGTTTCCGTGTGGTTGAAGAATTGGGGCAGGTAATAGGTTTTCATTGGAGGGGCAGTAAGTGTTGGATCAGACTTTTCTAATTAGAAATAAGCTCTTTTGGGGGAGCAAAGGCATATTCTGGCAAGTTCATGATGGCAAAAATGCTATTCTCATGACATCGCCATTCTATCCAGTAGTGTAAATTCTCTGTTGCTACAGTGTGGAGAACATGCGATATGTAACTGCTCTGCAAATAAAAGCAGTGGTTGTGCTGCCACTTCCATGTTGGCAGGTGGAAAGTTCTAGGGAGCAGGGGGAGGGTATAAAAGAAAAAAGCCTTCAAGCGGTACAGAATGTAAAGAGGCTGACTAGAGGGCTGCATTAGCGTGTGGTTGGCACACATGAAGCTCACACCTCTGCTGGGGTGAAACCTTTTTTCTTTTACAGTCAGAAGTGGGGGTCAATCAGATCTGCAATGAATCTTTATCTTGTTGCAGTAGTTGTGTTAATTGCTCCTTAAATGGTCAAAATAGTGCAAGATAAACACTTGTAATTGTCTGAGTTACACAGTGATTGTAGTGGGTTGGCCCTGCCTGGATGTCAGGTGCCCACCAAAGCTGCTCCATCACTCCCCTCAAAAGGCTCATGGGTCGAGAGAAAGACAGGGAGAGATCTTGCACCAGTTAGCATGGGCAAGAGAGGCTCCACTTGGGGAAATTACTTTAATTTATTGCAAATCAAATCAGAGTAGTGTAATGAGAAAGAAACTCAAATCTTACAAATGCTACTGAGATAAGGAAGTATTTCCTCCAAAACTGCTCGATGCAGTTCATAATAAAAGTAAGGGTTTTTTTCCATGAAAAATACTGGCTCTAACCCCAAGTAAATACAGAATTTCATTAGTTCTTCCTGGTTCAGAGATCTAAATGAGAAAAAGTGAGTCAGCACAAGATAACAACCAGACAGAGGCGGGAAAAGCTAGAGCACAATTCTTTATCAACAAATTCCAAACACAGAAGCAACATAATGTTTTGTGTTTTCTTTATGGTATTTGTATTGGAAATACACAGTTGTATGGAAGGAAACCATCTCGGTAACACAGATAATGAGCATGTGTGTTGATAGAAGAAAAAGAAAGGATTTAATAGGTAAAATAGTTTAGATTCAGTTCTTTGTGGTGTATTGTCTGATGCTAAATCTCATTTTAAAGTTTCTTTTGGAAACATTGTCAAATTGGAGAATGTTATATTTTTTTCTATCCAGAAAGAAACAATATAATGATATGGATCTTAAAGTAATTGAAGGGAATTGATCATAATGATTGGATATTGCTGTCATTAGTACGTATTTCGTAACTCCCCGTGGATTGAGAAGTCAGGGTGACATCAGATCTCTCCTACTTCTTCAGTAGAATCACGTTATCGCTGATCATGTTTCCTTCTCTGACCTCCTTTGCTTTGACCTCCCCTTTGTCATTCTTTTCATCTTACTGAGTTCTTTTTGTTTACATTCCATGATTTTATCAATGTAAATATCTGTAGTATTTTGCAATAGTGTCTCGTTGCTGTTCAGATTCTTGTATTTTTGTATCCTTAGCACAGTTGTTTGATTTGGGTAGCGTACTGCTTATATAAATGGGTGAACGGCATATTTATCAAGAGCTTGATAAGAGTTTGAGAGCCAGTGCTGTTGAATCAAACAGAAGTCTGGACTTAACCTGTTTTTCTAATAATTGATTTGAGATAGAAGAGGGGTTATTTTATTTATATAATTGATCTCCCTCTTTTTTTCTACACATACTTAGTCTAGTTTCCCAGCTTCAGCAGCAGCAAACTTTCACCCATACGCTTGATATCTGAGTAGTATGTGCTTGGAGCGTGTGGTGATTCTGTCACCGTTTGGGGAAGGAGATAAAACAGGGAGTTAATGTGTTACTGTGGCTAACCAAGCTGGGGAGTTCTGCAGAGCGGGTTGAAGGCTTTGTGTTCTAATATTTATAGCCTTCTGCTTGGTAAGCATTTTGAAGTTACACCATCACTTATCTATTACAGTAGCAAGGAAACTGTTTACTAATTTGCAGTGGAGAAACAAAAGGAGGAAGCATAACCTCTAGCTGGCATGATAAATGAATCATTTATACAAGGCAGCATAAACACCTAGCTCTTTCTATTCCTGTTTCTTTTACTGAATTATTTTCCCTCATTTTCTGTCTATTTCTGAATACTGTTCATATTAAAGGGAAAAAGGTCTTTATCTCCCAACTTCATTTCTTCATTGTTATTCATTGGCCTAAAGAAGCTGAGATGGGCATCTCAGTTTATTTAATCAGTAGCGCTCTGCGAGGGAGGTTAGGAATCATCTGTGTATCAGAACTGATACGGAGCAGTGCCCGTCAAAAGAGATTAGTGGGTCCATGTCGAGGTGGAAGCAGCAGGGTAGAATGAAACCTGAAGCTGGGTTAAGTAATTGGGTTCTTGTTCAATAAAAGTGCTTGTTTGTGTGTTGTAATGAAAGATCTGTGGTGCAATGGGTGTCTGAATCCAAATATCCTCTGGATTTTCTGATGGATAAAGCGATAAGGGTGAAAGGGATTTAATTTAGGACTATTGAAAAACTTTAAAGAGATTAGAGAAATTCGTAAATGTACTCTCTCTCTTACCATGGTGGCTTTTGTGGCTTACTTCACCCAGCCTGGGTGAAGAGAGGGACCCAGGCAGTTCAGGGTTTGGATTTGGGGTGGTATTGCTCTGGGGATACTGACTTCCCATTCGAGTTGCAAGTGTGGAAAAGATAATGAAGATGGTTTTTGCTTTCTGTGTGTTCTCTTACCTGGTCTTACAAAGATGACTCTGCAATTTTAATTTAGATATTTATTTATTTTTCAAAATACAAAGTCTGTAGTGCTAGCAATTTTTATTTGAGCACTTATGTTATTATTTCTTCTTTGCTTCATATTTAGGTATTTTTTTAGGGCTCAGTTACACCGTTAGGTCTACAGTATTTCCACTGACCATGTCTCTTAAAGCTAATAGCCAGGGTTTTGGCGATATTCTAGTTAGGTGTCATAGCTTTCTCTGACTGCAAAATAGTGCTCCTGTGAAACTTGAAATTCACCAGCTACATCAGAAGTGTTTATATAGGAAAAAATAACAAAAGTCTAAGAAAGGAATGCTGAGGAAACAGGTAATGAAATCTTGCCTGCCTTGGAGACAGCACGTGTAATGTTATCTCTCTAAATCTTTCCCCTGTGTCTGAACAGAGCTACAATATCTGGCTTGCAGCTAAGTTCTGTTCCAGACACAACTGTCTGTAAGGGTTAATGGTCTTCTCCCATTACTAAATTGGCTTCGGTAAAGATACGAAACTCTTTGAAAACAGAGATAATTTCTTTCACAGTTTAATGTATTTATCCATCCACTGACTCAGAAAACTTGAAGGTATACGAAGACCAAGAGTTTCTAGAACCAAAATGTTTGTGTTCTTGAAGCTTCAGTCCTTGGAAAACTGCCTCTGATTGTATCCGCACACGTGCGTACACACAAATGAGGAAGGAAGCTACAAAATGCACACTTGAAGGGATCTCAAAAGCGTGAAGCATTTCCCTTGACTTGTTTATACAAATGCTTGCGTTAGAACGTTGTTAACCTCAGGCATTCTGAAGTTGCTCGCACCACTTGGCTGTGGCATCCTCTTCTTACTCCCTTTGTTCCTTGAGATTACAGGATGAATTAGGGACACTTTGTCATGGTTTTTGTTATAGCTACAAATGGTAGAATCCCAGAAATAAATAGAAATTTTTCATGCTTATTTGTTCTAAGGATTCTTATAGCAAATACTTTCAGAAATGTATTGTAAAAAAATAAGACTTGCAACAAATGTGCCAGCTGGTAGGCTGTGGTAGCTCAGATGATAAATCTGAAATGCCCAGAGAAACCTTTATTTGTAATGCCAAGTTCTTCCAAAAAAGCCTTGGTCTGTAGGTATCTTCAGTGAAAATAAGATTTTACTTATATTTGAAAAAAAACAACCACTACCTCACAAAAATCCCCAAAACATTTTTTCCAATCAGGGACTGGAGAATCTTCAGGAAGAGATAACATACACTGTTACTGTCGTGGTGACTGTGCTCTTCCTCTGCATTTGTCCACAAGGTCGTTGTAATGGGGCAATCAAGGATTTAATCCAGTTTGAATGTAGATCAGTTCTTAAGTGTTTGCAGTTTCTGCAAATGATAATATTTCCTGAACAGGTCCTCGAATCTGCAATCTTGATTTTTTCTGAGCCAAGCTTTTTCTAGATCTGGTTTTATTTAATTCTCCTTTATTGTATAATAGAGTAGCCAGAAGAAATAGTCTCAAAGTCAGAAATTTTTCTTTGACTTGTGAGGTCAGGGGACAGCTACATACCTCATTAATTTCCTCTGATACTGGACTGAGTGCTTCCCTTTACGAAGTGTGTAACTGTTGCCTTTGCCTGCATTTATAAAAGGAGATTTTTTGATATTTATTTCCCACTGCTGACATGAAACTCTCCACTTCTCAGCTGACAAGTTTAAGTCAGATGATCAGATTGCCTGTGCCTATCTCGATCTTACGGCTGCAGGAGACAGTATAATTAATGTCCCTGTTCCAGAAAAGGGGGAAGGGGGGAAACCTCCCAGTCTCATGACAAGGCCATTTTCTCCCAGCCAGGCAGCCAGGAGTGTCAGTGGGCTTTCCCTGGAGGTAACTGATGCCATAGGAGAAGTCTTACCCTTACAGCTATGTAGAGAAAGGGATGCTCCCTGGCTGAGTGGGGTTTGGTTTGTCACTTAGGGCTGGGGGGACACAGAGGCTGTCACCCATTGTCAAAAAAGAAGAGAGGTGTCATCAGCAAGTTGTTTTTTTTTCTTTAGTCTTACAGCAATGTATGGCCTATATTAAAAGTAGGCAAGCTGGTTCTTAGTTGGCTAACCCTATACTTTGTTGCTATTTCTAATGATGCAATGCCTGAAAGATCAAGTGAATTGACACATCTAATAAGAGGGATTTTGTTCTCTTAAAACTGGCATTATTGGACAACTAGACAAGGATGGTGGTGGTTTGCACCAGCTCATTCTCAACCAGAATAAGCAGCCTGCAGTGGTTAGTCACAGGCTCTGTTTGAGTGAGCTGTCCTTGTAATGAAAACGGTGCTAAGCACCAGGAGAAGAAAGTAACCTTTAAAGTAATTGGTGTTAAACTTGGTGTTTTCACTGTGCCATATTCAGTGCCAATGGTTTGAAAAATACAAATAGGAAAGTACCACTGAAAATAGCCCCCTTTCATACTCATTCTGCACAACTGTGCAAAGCTTTCTTTGCTCCTTTTCAGCATAAATTCCTACAATATTTTACTCCTTTAAACCACTGTTTCATCAGGGAGATAAGCTATTTTCAGCTTTCTTGGCTTCAATCTCAAATACTGTTAATATTATCAGCTAAGCAATGACTCTGAAATCTTTCCTTTACTGGTGGAAATATGGATGCTTCAGATATATATAAATAGATATAAATAATGGCCCTTTCTGGGAAGGAAATATGCCCCACAAAGTGAAAAATTAAATGAGAAATCACTCTTGTTCCCTTCCTTTGCACTTGTTGAAAAACGCACAATCATGTTTTAATTAACTGAGTATCATAAAGAGAGGGAGAGTCACCTGCAGCAGCTCTCCAGGTACCATCCAGAGATGAGCCATTTGGCCATTCATAATTACAGAAGGTCTGAAAACAGAATAGTGAGGGAAGAGAAAGCCTGCCGTAGCAATGCACAGCTGCAGGAGAGGTTGTGCTTTTCTTTTTCTTTTTCTTTTTTTTTTTTGGTGGAAATATGCACTGTAAAAAGTCTTTTTCATGAAATATTTATCAACACTTTTGTTATTTAGGGAGAAATAATTGGCACAATTAGTACATTTGTGAAATGAATTAATTCCTCTACAACATGAATTTCATCATACAGCCTTTATGGAAATAATTGGCGTGTTTTAGTGTTATAAGAAGCTCTTGTTGGAGTGAAGAAATAGAGGAGCTAATGACATAACATTATCTGACTTGTCATCCCACCGTGTTTGGCAATCCATACTAGTACAGTATTTTAAGTGTCTGCCCCCACTGAATAGCAGCTTCTTACACTGAACAGGAGGAAATTACATTGTAGACAGAAATATTGGAGTGAACTCTTGTTCTGAAGGCCAGACAAAAGGCAGTGAGGGTGTATTGTCTGTCGTCAGGTGCTTGAGTCTTTTTTCCAGAAGCAACCTCTTCAAAGCAGTACAAATTCACGCTTAGAGAAATTTGAGAGGAAAATAATGTAGAAATCCTCTTGTGGACTAACCATAGGAACGTGTAGTGATGGTTGGCTTTAATGAAACTCCTGAGTGTTGGTGTTTCTGCTTTCATGGACTTGACATACGGGCTGGAGAGGATGGGTGGGCAGGCAGTGATACACAACCGGCATCTGTGTCGGGGCCTTTGGTGTGTTGCACTTGGCCCTGATAACATCAGACCTGTGCTGGTGTGGAGGAAAGGACATGAGCATGGCTTCTATGCTGATGTATTTAAAGGAGTTTGAGATTTGGGATGCTACAAATTCGGATCATAAAAACCAGAGAACAGAAAATAAACATATTCAGGAAGTATTGTAAGTTTCTGCCTACATGCCACCAGCACAACAGCTGAATGCATATCAGTTTGAGCCTTTAAAACCTGGCTAATCCAAACCTTGTCTAGTTTTCTTTTCCCTTTTTCGTCATTATGCTGCTCAATCATCCAACTCATACTCTTTCTTGCCTGGAAATTTCAAGTAAGGTGAAAAGGGAAATAAAACCATAATCAAGACAAGGTTGAGGGGAAAAAAATGAAAATTCCAGTTAGGGAAGAGAGAACAGGGCATCATACAAGCACTCAAATCAAAGAAATAATGAATTGAGAGATGCATATCTGATAGCTGAATGCATGACACAGGAATTTTTGTGATGTGTAATTTACAGAAAGGAACAATTTATATAATGTAATAGCTGGGACCATGCAGTTGTGTGCTATCAGATGAATAATTGGGATTCCACAAATCATGTGTCAGGAGCCTTGGATGCCAGCTAGGAAGAAAACAGAAGATAGATGAATAGTCTGCTAAAGAGAGAATTTTTATTTATAGGCAGCATATGAAACCATTTTGGCTGTATTTTTCACTAACAATTGATGTCTGTAAGCTTTCCGTTAAGCCTTTTTTTTTTTTTTATAGAACAACACTGTAGTTGAGGGAAGTTCAAAATACTTCTCATTTAATGTGGATAAAAGTCAGAACACGGGGTAGAAGTGTTTTGGTTGGGTTTTTTTTATCCTGTCTTACATTTTCCTACTACTTGAACAGATGACATCTGCAAGTTTCTTCAAGAAGGGTGTTGAGTGTGATTATCAGTGCAATGGGGGAAGCTGTTTTATGTTGTCTTTGTTTAGTGGGTTCAGGAAGGCAATTGTCTTAATTTATATAACCACTTAAGAAAACAAAGCTATGGTAAGATGAAAAAACCACCTTTTTCTCATGTAGTTATTGCTTAAGAGGACTGTATTACTATGCAGTACTATAAACTATATAACACCCCTAATACTGAATAAAAGCTGTAGTCAGGTGGCATTGCCACAGCTGAAATCTCAGGAGCCTTCTCAGGAGGGTTGGGGCATGAGTCACACCTCCTCCTCTGCGAGCTGTGAAACTGGGGTGACTCTCACCGGTGACTCTGGGTGACGTAAGGGCAGTCAGGGCCCTTTCTGCATCTGTATGTTCTTCAGGTAAACTGTGGGGACGTATCCTTCCTTCAGCACTAAGGCAAATATTAGCTGGATCTGTGGATAATTTACAGGGTGACAATTCCAGTCTGAACTTGAGCTCTTGGTGTCAGAGTTAATGGTGGTGGTGGTGGGGTGGTGGTTTTGTTCTCATTATAGGGGTGTGGGATGTGAGGGGTGTTTTTTAGATACCATCTGTTTACTCCCTCCTCTTCTAGAACTGTAACGGTAAAGAGCGTACAGAATACCATAGCAATTAGATTTTTTTTCAACTTGTTTGACTCTTACTTTTCTGTAGTCTTCTTTATCTAGTTGCTCTGATAACCTTCATGAATGATTTCATTTGGCTTCACTAAATCATGTGAAGGAAGCACCAATGGAGAAACTGTAGAACATAAGAGTTGATTCTTTTTTTTTTTGAACAGGTTCCTCATTGTTTTCATAACACTTCTGAGAGCAGAACGCTGATTGCACCCAACTGCATTCTGTTCCTGGGACACAATGCAAACGTTTTCAGTTTGTGTATTAACTGCCAAATTTGATGGTGTGTAAAGGGCCAACCTACTCCAGTAGTGAACACAATGGCAGGGTCAAACGAAAAACAAAGAATAATGTTAAATATATTTGCCCTGATGTCCTGGCTATATGAAGACAGACCTATGCATCAAAATACTAACTTTCATGGTCAGAGTCCTCTGTGAAGGTTGGTGGAAACCTGCAGTACAGAAGAAAACTGAGTTACGCTTGGTTCTGGTTAGTTAGCTTGCTTTATTTTTATAGAGAAAAGGGGAGGAGATGAGACTGTAGGAGCAAAATAGGTATGATAGAAGATCCAAGAAAGCATAGTGATTTGAAAAGTCTGAGTGACATTGACCCAAATATAATCTTGCAAGTAGTTTGCTGGATAGGGAAAAAAAAGGATTGATTTTTTTTCTTTCTTCTGAGCTGGTGCTGTATGATTTCTTAACTATTGCGGTTTTGCTTTTGCTGTATTGATCGCTGCTGATGCTTATCTCAGAGTCTGCACGAAGTCTATCCCAAACAGTTATCTGCTCAGCCCTCAAGTCCACTGCATGCTTCCTCCAGTTGCCCTCAGTTAACCCTTCTTACTTTGTCAAACACCAAACGCCCGCAGGAGAAGGCAGCCCGCCCCTCTGGGGTTATGATGACTTCTGCGTACAAGACTCCGCTCTCTGTGGAAACCTTTGTTAAGGAGGGCAGGCCTGTACTCCAGGCAGCTGAGGCACTCTGGGTATGGGAGGGTATTCTTTTGCAAATACGAGAAATTAACCCCAGATTTGGTCAAGGCTGGTTCTCTTTTAGCTTCCCTTTGCATCTACAGAAGACAGAGGAGTGGACTGTGACCTTGTGATACTGTAAATCTCGAACAACTCTTCTGAGCATGATGCACTAGGAGCAATGTAAAACCAACATAAATACGATCAGAATCTATTCCTCAAAGTACTAATTTTATAAGGGGAAATCCATACCTTGTGACAGTTTTAAGATGAAAATATATTAACTGATTTATTTAGCAGCTATTTAAGGTCAGGGTTTTTTTTATACTGTTACTTGGAATGAGGGTTATAGCTGCCAATTAATAATAAAAGCAAAAGGTAATTGGAGCAGACTATTTAATTTATATATATATATATGATATTCCAGCCATTAAGCTCAAGGTTAGTCGTCTGAATGTGAAATCTGAGGGTGGAGTACAAGAGAGACCTAAAGTACTGTTCCTTTTATTATGGTGTGTCTGAAATGAGTAGGATCTGACTCTAGAGCTTGTTGATGTTATCTGCCATTCTATAGTAGATTTGGAAAATCAATGGCAGAAGCAATATTGTGTGAATACATACACAATGTCATAAAAAACCTGGCAGAAAGGTGCTTCACAGAGAAGTCATGGCACAGGGTTTAGAACAGGGGCTGGCTGGACAACGAGGTGCAATTGCGTGATGACAGAGTCCTTGGTACTTGCCCACTTAAGTCCTGTCTGAGGTATAAACATTGTTACTTAACATCTCCATTCCCGTGCCAGCATTCCTTGCCTCCACAGGAGGACAGAAGAGATGGGTACCTTTGCTTTAAGTACAGCATATCCCCTTAAACTCATTGTTTATACCCTTTGCTGAGATAAATCAGAATTCAGAGAAAGAAAAAAACCTCCAACAAATAAAAGGTATTTTAAGACTGGATTTTCAAAAAATACTAATTTGAGAGGCATTTTAAAAAAAATCAAAGCTTCATCAGAATTGTTGGGTGTACTACAATTTCCTTTTTCCATATTATTTGTAGACTTGTTCTGAAACACTCCTGTGCCCTTTTCCAAGTCGCAGTCCTTGTATGAGCACTCACGGCAGTTACTATAGGTCCTCTCTCCAGATCTTCCTTGTGAAGGGTATGTTTGTGCCTTGGTGCTCACAATGTGTGAAACAAGTGCAGGTTTTTGATTAAGGTTTTGGAACTCTCTGGAAGATGCTTGTTTGTTCTGGATGAAAACTCTGTGGATGCTGTTTATCTGTGCAGTCACTGCAGAGATCTCTCGGAGTGAAAGCTGAAATAACTTTACTGAGCTGCATGGAGAAAGGCCTTCAGAGTGTATTTTTAGTTTCTGGCCTTTCATGGCATAAGAAGAGAAACACATTAATCAGTGCATCAATCACTGCTGTATGCACACGGGACAATATATTATTCATAACCATGGCTTGAAGATAACAAAACTGATCTCGGTTTCCGTAGAGGCAAGCTTTCATAACGTCCTCTGATCATATACAAATGACATTTGATTAGCACTCACAGATAGAATCATTTTTATGTAAAGTTTATCCTGCAGTAGGAAACTGCTCCATTGCCCTTTTTTGAGATAAGGCTAAAAATAAATTTCCTCTGAGGAGCTGGACTTCAAATGTGAAAAAAGAGTAGGCTTAGATTTCTCACACTAAGTGCAAATGCCGTTTGGTGCTTTCAGACAGACCTCGTGGTACCCTTTCCACCAGGGTAACATCCTGAGTGTGCCTCATGGCATTGAAATGATTGGGAACAGATGAGCTGCTTTTGTGGCACTCAGCTGAGCACTGTGAAGCTGGATCAGCAGAATTGGGGTAATTTTATAGCTTCTGAGGCTTCCTCTGCTTCCAAATACTATTCGTGCTCAAAAAGCAGCTATTTACCAGCAAAACTACTGTTACTCTGAATTGTGTGGCATGCACAACTTTATTGTTTTTAAGAAGTTACAAACAGTTCCTTTATATACAAGAGAGGCAAGGAGACAGCTGATTAAAAAAGAAAAAAAGTATTGCTTGCATATAAAGCACAAGGGTGAGCTCTTAGAGAAGTGATTTCATGAGGTGTTTGTAATACTTAAGCTTTACCTGCTGAAGTTGTGTGTGGTCACGAAGTGGCTGGAGGTTGTGTAACACCACTGTGAAATGCTTGATGAATGGCTAGCACTGCTCAGCATTCAGGGAACTAGCTTGAATGATTCTGGATTGTTCCAGTTTTCAAATATACAACTTGGTCAGAATGAATGCTTTCTTGCCTGGAACTGTTAATAGCTCCTGCTTTCTTGAAACAGCAGAGAAAAGGAACTTAAGAAAGCATTATTTCAAATAAATACTAATATGCATTTTTTCTGATACTGTCAAACTGCGTCAAGATTTTTTTTATTATTCGCTTTGAAATTTTTAATTTAGAAATGACCTTTCAGCAAACAAGCGTTTGGCAGTGAAAAATGATGTCACAGAAGTATGTTCCCTTTTCCAGTGCCAGCTGAACTGCAGATGTGGAGTGAGCACAAGCAAAGTGTAAAATCAATAAAGGAAGTTGATTGTTTTGTAATATCCCTCCATTTCCTCAGCCAGGCATAATAACTTGTTCTGACTTTCGCAGCACAGAGAGCGTTCCTGCTGTTAGAAGTAAGAAAAGGTGTTTACACAATACCTCCTAAGTGCATAGTCAGAAAAAATTGACCACTTAAAGGTCATTAGATTGTCTGTTTGTTTTGTTTTACAGGTGTTTACAATTCAGAGGAGTGAAAATAAACTTAGTAATCTGCTAACAGGGATATGAAAAAAAAATCTGTAGGAAAAATTGTGCCTAAAATATTTGACAAATCAAACCTACTCACGTAAATAAAACAAAAGCATCAACAGTAAAATATTTGAATGGGAAACACTCCCATGATTTACCATGTTGATTTTAACTATGTATGGCTACAATATAGTGAACACCTGTTTGTAAACTTCCACATATTTGTAGTATCAAACTGGCTTTAGATATTTTGCATGTACACCTGGGAGCCTGAACCTGTGCACTGGTTTATAACCTTGTATTTAAAACCTGAAGTCTGAATGTTGGTGTCTCAGTGGAGAACCCTATGTTCTGGTGTCGTTAGGATCAGCCTGCAGGAGAAATGATGAATGATGAACTTAGTATTTATCTTCTGAGTGTCAATGCTTGTTACACAAAACCACATGCAAGCACGTGAGGAAGCAAGCTGGTGAATATGAGCAATGTGAGTTTATCAAAATGAGCTTAAAAATTCCTAACTTTTTTCTGTGATGGAGGGAAATTGTTAGCAAGTCACAGCCCATACTGAAGGATATCCTTGGTGAGTTCTCTGTGATATGTCCTAACTCTGCTTTTGCTCAGTGTTTCCGTAAATTGTCTGCATAATAAAATAGAAAACGGGGATCTTCAATGTGTAGGTGAGAGCAAACAGTGAGGAAATATGACTGTATTTAAGGATACCATTAGATTTCAGGGAGATCTCAATGAACTTGAGAAATTTCATGCTTTTAAGGAAGAGAAGTAAAATTCGTTGTGGTGAGGAAGTTGATTATATTGGCGATGAGGGTAAAAACATTTGTAATTAGGAAAAATCAACTCTCAAACCAAAAATGAATGATCCCAGATTCCTAGCGTTCCACAGAAAAAGAGAAAAGCACGTAAACAAGGTCATGGCAGTACTCATTAATAGAATGTTACAACAGAAACCTTTGGTGAACTGCACTTTATGCAGCTTTGGGCATCTCAGTTGGGATGGATTGGATAAAGCCTAGGAGAGAATTAAGAATAATCAGAGGTAGGTGAACCAGTGTTTCCTATGAGGAGAGTAACTGGCTTTTTTGGGTTAGAATAGTGGAAACCTGATGGACTCTTCAAATATATGGGCAGCTGCTGCAAAGAGAAATGAGGAAGATCTATTCTGATGATTATGTGGAAAAAGAAAAGAATACACAAAAAGGGGACAAAAGATAGTTTGGATTAGATGTTTCTAAACCTTTTCTAATGGAGTTCTGAAACATTAGAGTATTGCTTTGGGAAACTGAGGGAGCATGGTTATAGAAAGTGTCAGAGCAAGTTATGCAAATTTCTTTGTGACTCATAATCTACAATAGATGGATTAAATAATGAGCTAACATCCTTCCCATGTCTTTGTTGGTTTTTTTTGTGTGATTTTTTTAAAAATTTTTATTTTGTGATTATTGTATCTTTATGCATAAGGATATGTTATGGGTAATAAGTCTTTTTGGAACCAATCTCTGTCTCACCTAAATCACCAGAATGAAACTCTAATCCACGAATGACCAGAATACATTTGTCAGTCATGATTTTGAGCTTCTTGGGTTTTCCTTCAGCACAGTTAAGTGAATAATTTGTTCTGGTAAAAACATTAATGGAAAATGATTGCTTACCCCACTGCTGAAGGAGTAGGCCCAGTCCTGTGGAATGTATCTGGCCCAGAGTAACTGGGGAGTGCTGGTACAGTTTGGTTAGAAAAGTGTAGGAGGCTTTGGAATTACTCTGGCATTAGCATTTGTGGGATTTATGCATTTCTACTCTTGCTATATTTTTACTGCATTGATTCATGTTTTTTATATTATTGGGCTGTAGCGGTGCCAAATTCAACATTTTTAAGCTCCTTTGAACTACAGATTGTGGAATAAATGTCACTTTTCCCCTTGCTCCTCAGTGTGCTGCCTTTGCTCAAAGCTGCACTGTGAGCCACTGCAGCTCGACAGTTCTCCTCAATGGAGTCGAGTATTTTCTCCACTGAATGCAAGAGGAAGAAAATACGTTTTGCTGATTTATAGGGATATTCTGTGGCAGACAATCCAAATGCATTTTGATTGAGTTCTGACTGGAATGAAATATGAGAAATAAAAGGTCTAGTGTTTGATACAATGTTTTGGGGTTTGGCTATGCTCTGTATCAACCCTGCAATATCCCTTACTTCTGTTCTTTTCTTAAAAAAAATTGTAAAACCAAAACAACATGCAAGTCTCATGCTGGAAGTGGATCTGACGATGAGTAAAAAGCTTAGCAGAAGCTGATACCTAAAATTTTCAATGAAGAAACTTTATGTAGGTTTTTAGAATGACGTGAACATCTTAATGCAATACTTCAATACCCAAGATCCTCTAAATAATGAGCAAAGTGTGGTGTGAAAAACTAGATGAAGTGGAAACATTAAGTGAAAGACAGAGAGAGAGATTTGCGGAGTGAATGAAGTATCCTGCCAGGATGAAAAATTATTTCAGGCCAAGAAAATTGAGTCCAAGCTGTTAGACATACTGTGGGTATCCTGTTTGGGCAAAGGAATGGAATTCTAGCTTGGAACATTCTCTAAAGTGTGTGAAGCAGCTGGTACTGTATTTCGTTTTGTGGTTGCTAACACAGTCACACTGACGGAAGTTTTCAGCTACAGTTGGCAACTTCCAGAATGCTATTCTCTTGAGGGCAGTGAAATTTGCTCCCAAAATCTCTAGTCATGAATGGTCGTGGAGCCAAACATGTCAATAGAGTCTGCCTGAAAGCATTAGGTCTGGGAAAAATGCATCTGATCACTGCTCTTAGCACAGTTATTGGAATGTTGTAGTGAACTGATAATTACATGTCAGAGAAGCAGAGTGCAGGTGTTTTCCTTTTATTGCACAGATTTTGCCTGGTCTCCACTCAGTGCAAGTAACGGTGCGTACAGGAATCAGGGGACCATACTGGGGATGAGCAGCTTGTCCCAGTCAAACACAGCAGTGCAAGATATATTGCATGAAAAAGTAGTATAGACTGTATAAAATTTGTGTAGTTCTGGGAGACTCCTCTTTAAATTCCAATACTACTGTGTGCATAGAAATACTGCTTGTGTAGCATATCAAATAATAGGAATCATGTTTTAATTATTGTGTTAGATCAAAGTAATCTCTAGCTTTGTGGTCATAAATTCTGCTGAAGACATTGTACTGAGGGGTCTGACCTGTTACTGCATTTCAAAATGCTGCAGGCAGGAGAAAAAGTGGAACCTGAAACTTATACACCCAAAAATCTTGATTTGTCAGAAAATAGCAAGTTTAAACTTAGTTTGTCAGTGTTTAAAGCCTGGGAGACAAAGCTTGTTACAGATGCAGAAATTTCATTTCAGTACAAGTTAAATAAAGTCTGAAATTAAACTGTGCTAGTGAGCAAACTTCCTTAATATAAATTGTTTATAAAAACAGAAGTTGGTGTCAGGAATAGTTATCATAATGTTCACTCATAAAACCATTATATACTTGGCAGACCACATCAAACTTAAGTGTTAATAGCAGCTTAGACTTTTCATTTACACTTGTACGGTTGTGTGTCATCAAAGACTAATTTTTAAGGCAGAGCAATATCGAATCCTTATCAATTTTGCAGACAACCGAGGAACTGCTGAATTGTCAGCTAAAGGCATTTAGCACGAACTGAACCTGAAAATGCAGGCACTTTGCAGATGATATACTGTAACTGCAAAATTATTAGGATGTTGTGTCCCATGCCAAAATCTTAGAGAGAAAACTACGGTATCCAGCACACATTTGTGCAACTTTGTTCTCAGCTGTGGATGTGTTGGTTCAGGCTTTGAATGGACAGAGAACGTGCACGGAGAACATCTGACTCCCAGCGTCAGAGGGTGACATCGTAGCTCGAGCTGCAGCCAAAGCTGTGGAGGTGGTTGCTCTCAGACACAGAGGGCAAAGGGAACAGAGCTCACATGGGACTCAAACACTGTTTAAAATGTTAAGATGATTTCCCTCTCCCTACCTGCCCCCCCCCATCCTCTGTGTGCTCTTGTGGTTATTGGTTGAAACCTGAGAGACCTGACAGAATTTGACAAGGTTCGTGGCAAGACTTAGTTGAAATGCAGAGGAACGGCAGGGCGGGAGGGTCTGCACGCTGGAAATAGCTAACAGGGTTGGAGCACATCCCATAGTTACAGCTACATCCTGTGGGATTCTGCAGCTTTATTAATACTGGACAAATCTCATACCTAGTGGCACAGAACATACTGTTTTGTTAAAGAAGCTTTTGCCTTTCTGAACTGCAAAAGTCATGTCCAAACCCAAAGGATTCCTTAACTGAAACTTCAGCGGAAGCCCTCATATATGAAGTCTAGAAAGCCTTTATGGGCACAGTCTCACAGGTTTCCTCTGAGGTTAAGGATTAATTTTGTCTCTCTCTACTTTTGGAAACCATTGAAATTTAGGACAAACGATGTTTCTAAAGCCTGTTTTTTTCTAAGAGGTTTTTCTCATCCAAAGAAATTTGGATACTTCTGATTAGGATCTAGATTTTCAGTGTTCAGTATGGAATTTTTGTATGAAGTAGACCTGTACTCAGAGGCTGTTAGCCGTGTAGTTGTGACATGCAGGCTGTGGGCTTTGTTATTCAGTGCATTTTCAGTGTCAGTTAATTCATCTCTAAGCTCATTGTAACTGCATTAAAAAAATTCCTTTATGTGCTGAAACAATAAAAAGATGCATCTGCACATGCTTTTATATATATGGAATGCATTTGTGTTTGCACAGAAACTCAGCACAAAGGTGCAGCAGGATCAGGGAAGGCAGCAGCAATAGTGGTTGCCAGAGTAAGATGAGGAAACCTTAATGTCATTCACCTAAACTGAAAGACTGGGGGGTGCTTTGTGGGGGTGTTTTGTTTTGTTTTGTTGTTGTTGTTTGTGTGTCTGTGTGTTTTTCTTTGTTGTTTTCTGGAAAATCTGGCAGGTTGCATCGTGATTTTCCTTGATTTTGCTGAAGTTTATGGGAGGTGACAGCTTGAATCCATATTTGAGCATTAATACTCATAAGGCTCTACTGTCTTATTGACAGTCTTAGTTCAGAAAATACTTGCTCAGCTTCAGCATAATTTTTAAAATTGTTGTTTATTCCTTATAAATTCCTTGCAGTCAATCTAAAAATGCTTTCTGACCACCTCTGACAGTTGGGAGCAGTGCCAGAACTTCTGAAGCACTCAAACTTAAAATGAATAAACAAGAGAAGGTCTTTTTTTTTTTTTTTTTTTTTTTTAAGGAAAAAAAATAAATAAAACCCCCAAAACCCTAGACAGAAAATTAAATAATAATTTACTTTTAGTAAATTACTGTTTTCTTTTAAAAGTGATACCTGCTTTTGAGGTGTTGTAACTATTTTATTCCCTGAAAAAAATAAAGCTATGATACTTGACCGTATGACATTTAACCAAGGTAGTGAGAAAAGTCCCATTAGGGTGTGGGGTGTTTTTTTCCCATTAATCTTTTAAAGAAGATTACTCTTTGGGGCCAGGGGGTGGGGTGGAGGGGTGAGGAGGAAGAATATTTAGGTAATTGCATTTCATCAGGGAAATAATGCAGAGAAGTTGTGCTTATTTCCGAGTTGTGCAGCTCTGTGGCTCACAGTTGGCAATAACCTATCCTGGAACTTTACCCTTTTGCTGTACTCTACAATGTCTACGTGTAGATCATTGTTTTCCTAAACTGAATCTGTTATTCAGCATTTCTTTTTCTATACCTATATCTTAGAATGTGTCTTTAATTGCATGTGTTAATGGCAAGTTGATTATGCCAGCATTTCATTTGGATAGGCAATGTCAAGGCTGTGATTTTACCTACTGTTGGTTAAGTGTATTGTATTGTTTCTGATCCCAGAATGAATGAACACTTAAAACACTTCTGCTGTGAACAAATTTCACTATGAATGTAAAATTAATTGCCCACAAGTTTTTTTCTCATCACCTCTTTTTGATGTTCAATTTCAATGAACATTCATGCCAATTAAAAATTCTCTCTCAAGAAAAGCAGAAGCAGAAGAGGCCAAAGTAAGTTGAAAAACTCACCTTTGCAAACCTAGAACAATTCTTGGAACATTAATTTGAATCTGCTTTACAGCTAATGTTAAAAATATTGGTCTTTCCAAGCTTCATTGTCAGCCACAGAATATTTTGTACCTATTAGAAAATAAATTAATAATCAGATACACTGATGCTACAAATAAATCCAAGCCTCTCTCTCATTTTGATAGAGTACTGTTTTGCTCTCGCCTGAGAGATCTCTGTACTCCCAGATGTTTTTGTTCCCTGTGGAAGCGGGCGGCAGTGTGAGTGGTCATTCCAACTGGCACTGAATGTACAGTGACCACAGGGATTTGACTTTGTCTGAAACTGGAACAGTGGGATTCTCCTGGTGAGTTAAAGCTATTGCTCCAGTTACGGGTTCTCTCCCAGGAGTGAACTGTGGTGGTGACCGCAGGGCAGTCGCTGCAGGGGGCTACAGGGGCAGCTTCTCCAGCCGTGGTGTGAGGGGCACACGGAGCCTGGCAGTGGGGAGCAGGACAGGGACGTGCAGGCAGCACTCGCTGGTGGGCAGCTCCTTGGTGTTTGGACCACCTTATTGTACATGGCAAGAGCACTCAGCAGAAATACAGGAAAAGAGGGAAAATGTGCGGTTTGGAGTGATGTGGAGCTGTGACAAACAGAGCAGGCACTTTGGCAGATGTCACTTATTTATAAGGTGCTCTGTACTTTTCCTGTTGTTTCTTAGTCAGGACTTCAAGGTATTGACAGCGCAGCCTGATGGTGGGATTAAGGCATCGAAAGGTAAAGTTTTGCCATCATTTGCTTTCTCCCCGGCTTGACCCTGCTTGCAAGGCTGGTAGCAGAGGTGACCTGCTGGCTCCTCTCACTGGGGCTCCCAGCTGAGGTGGCTTGAACAGTTGACAGGGCAAATGATGGAGGCCACAGTGTCAGAAAAATGATCGAGGGTAGGACTTGCAGGCTGTGTGAGAAGCAACATGGTGTTTCCCTGACAGAGGCAGTCAGGGGGACCTAAGGGTGTCAGCAGTGTCACTCAGCTGACCTTGCCAGACCTGCAGTTCCTGCAGATGGAGTTGTGCTCAATATGATCACATTTTCCCCTCCTTGCTGTCCTGCAGTGTCCCTTTTCCACAGACGCGCTGTACAGTGTATGCAGCCTTTACTTCATGTTTTGTAACACACAGTCACTGTAACCATCTGAACCTCAATTAGCCTAAATTACTTGGTATCCAAAAAAGGATCTTGTCCCCTGGCACATCTGTTACTTAGACTGAAAATTGTCTTGATTCTCAAGATGTATTAAGTATTTCTTCCTCTCTGTAGAACCTGCTGTAGTCCAGGTCAGCTTTTACTAAGCTCGGGTACAAAGTTATGCAAGTTAGGTATTTTTTTTAACAGCACAGGTTGCTGACCAGGCTTGCTAAATACATAATCAGACTTGTCCTCCAGGGGCCAGCCATGATGGTGAATGTGTCGCTTTTGGAGTTCTGCTTGAACTTTGCTCTGACCGTGGTCTTGCATGATTTACCCATTTGTTATCCCTTTGCTCCCCCTTATACTCTCAGTTCCTTACTTGGGCAAGGAAGTGTGCAAATGCTTCACAGTGGTCTTTCAACAAATATTTGTTAGAACAGAAACTACATTTCACCCTTAGATAATTGTCTTCTGTCCCATGTAGCCATTTGACGCAGTTCTCATTCAAGTAAACGCTCACCAAGACGTTTCAAGCTCTCCCAGACCTGGATTTGCTGGGTATATTTTTTTAATGAGAAGGGGTACTGCCTTATGGAGTAGGAAAAGCAAAGGTTCTCCGAACTTGAGAGTCCTTGCAGGTGTAATAAAGCTGAATAGAAGGATCTGTTCCATAAACCTTTCTCTAGGACTTGAGGTGCACTTTCTATAAATACCATTTGACTCACAACGCATGAGAAAATTCTAAATGAATTTTGTGACTAGCTTATGTAACCCCCAAACCAGTGAGAATTTCACATTTCTAATACAGCAAAATGTTTCAATCAATTCATATAGACCAAGTCTCACAGAAAATGATGGGTTGAAAGTGAGAAATCTGCAGAAGGTGTAATCAGTTTAGAGAACTTCTTATGAGCAGAGCACAAGGTAAATTATTCACTCTGATTTATTTGCTCAGCTTGCAAGCCTTCCATGATGTTACTTTTTCAGCTTGACAAATCTAATAATTTGACTTTTAGGAGCATCAACTTCTCTTCCTCTCATTACATCATAGCGCTTTTACAATATGCCCTGCTTGTTATACCAAGTAATTGTTTCTATCAGCATTATCTTCTCCCTTCTTATCCATCATCTCTCTGATAACATCCTATTTCTTTGCCAGCTCTGTTTCACAGTGTCTGCATCATATTAATAATAGCACAGATGGAAAAGTTCTGTGAGGTCACTCAGTACAATCCATTTCCTGATGCAATGTTGAGCTTTTATATATTCTCCAGTATATGTAGCCTGATGGTAAATGAGTCAAGTGACTGAATTTTCACAGTCTCATTCAAGTCTTAATGCAGTATTTTTTTTTCTTCAATCTTTCTCCCCTTCTGCCTTTTTATATTTCTTCCAGTAGCTAAAAAGTGCTTCTTGACAGATAAGAAATTGCATAGGCTTATGAAATCGCTGGCACAGAGTCAAGTACATCATATTCTTAACAGCATTATTAATAAGCTAACAGGTGGAAGCTTGTTATTGTTCAGTGCTTTAAGTGTGAAATGTCTCTTTTTTTTTTTTTCCCCACTCACTTATGTAGTTTCCAGTTAACTTGATTAACAGCTTGGGCTGTTAACTTCTTAAATTGTTTTATTTCATGAAGACAAAATACAGTAGTCGGAAATTTCTTTGGTTTTGATTCAGCTACTTCACTTTGGCTCTTAGTTTGCACAAATTCTAAATTGAAAGATTTTTATTTTTTTGTCCATGTTGAATAACTTTTTAATGTTGATTGCCTAATAAAACTGGCAGAAAACAAGGAAATGAAAAAGGTAGGGAATGTCACAGCAATTGAAACAGCTTCTCCCTCCAATTGAACAAAGTCACTTTCCCATATCTTGTCAGCAGGCACTGCATCAGAAGAAGAGATGTTACCAGTTCAGTGACTGCTGTAGCCTGTTTGGGGCTTTTTACCAGCCAGCCGTTTAACGTGGGGAAAATTACCACAACGGAGATCTGGACTAAAGCCAGAGATGAGCTGCTCTGTTTAGGGTAGCCTAGGCACGTGCTCCCCAGTATTGCCTCTTCCGATCTTCACCTTTCTTCTAAAGAGTGTTATACTGATCTTTCTACCCCACGCAACCAGATCTACATATAAAACACAGAATTATTAAAAACCTTGTAATGAAAAGCTTCCCAAAACTATAAAAAGGAAGAGATCATAGGAGACTTGGAGATAACCTTTTCGAATGTGAAGAATGTTCCTTTGTCTCCCTGTTGGTGAGGGGAACAGGTTTGCCAGCTGGGTGCACTGACCCGCTGGCCTCGGCCTTGTGCCCAGCGTGGTCACACGTGCGTGGGGCCTGTGCGGGCCCAGGCCGCTCCCTCACAGGGGGCTGCTGACGCCGCAGGGCTGGCTGTTCTGGGGCCTGCTCCCACCACGGGCACCAGCTCCTGTGTGCACCTGTATGGTGTGTGCCAGGGGAACGCTGGGGAGCCCAGTTAGCTCTTTTTGCTCATAAAACTGTTTGACTTTTGATTTTGAGTATCCTGTGAAAGCTGCAATTCTTTTACAAAGACGTAGAGTTGCAATAATGTCAGTGTCAATGTACTGTATAAATCAGGCATTCAAGTCTGAAATACCAAATCTACAGGCGTGTGCTTCTGTTTGGAAGCAGTCTAATAATGTCAAAATCAAAAGCAAGTTGTGGTCTGGCAATTGTCCTTTCAAGTGGTCTTGGCCAAGTGATTTTACTTTAAAATATTCTGGCTCTTTCTATTCTCATGCTTTATTTAAAATAAATCTACAGGAGGAAAATTCTTCCCCCTGCAGTATTTGTAGAGTATCAAGTGGAAAAAGGCATCGTTCTGTTGTCTCCTGGAGTATAACTTTCATTTGCAAATATAAATTAAGGAACCTACAGCTACTGTACACAGAATTTCATAATAAAATTCCTGGTTAAACTGTCCATCTCAAATCCATTACAGAGAGCCAGTACTGATCACTCACTCCCTGCTTTGCCCATGCACAGCAACCTAAGGCTGTTTGTACCCCTGAAAATACAGGCCAAGGCTACCCCAGAGGGTACTCTGCATTTACAGTACAAATTCTTCTCAGATTAGAGATTCTGCCAGTTCAAAAATGTTAGTCAAGTTTTATTTGCAGAAGGCTTCCCTATGAGCAAATGAATGCAGAGCTGCCGTGCATCTGCCCTGTGCGTGTGTTAAGGTGATTTTGCTGATACCACTTTATTTTATTTGGGAACTAGCAAAGCTTCTCTCTCTAGAATCAACTAAATTTGCCAACATAGTGTTGTACCTGGAGCAGACAAGATGATAGTTATACAAGGTGACATTTTTAGGGCTTATTATAATTTGCAAAACACGCCTATTCAAACTATTTGAAATGTTAAGTATGTGTTATAGTTCCACAAGCACTTAAAGGTAATACAATCCTGCCACTGCAGGAAGCTTTTCCTTCCCTTCCATCCCTTTGAGCTGACTGTGGAATGAACTAGATGAGACACTGTCATGGCTTAAGCTGGCATTGTTCCTCCCTCTCCAGTTTGGTCTGAAATCCCTTGATTCCCTGCGTGGGTCATTTCAGAATGAAGGCTTGTGCCTGCAGGAGGGAGAGCATGACTTGAGAAATGGGGAACTGAGCATGAAAAGGGCATCTTTGGCATCAGTACAATTTCTGCCAGGTTAAACTACTCGCAAAATTTAAGTGTCACCTGTGTTGTGCTCATACTGTGTTCAGGGGATGAGGAAATGGGGGATAGGATGAGTTTTAGGGATCTTCCATGTGTTACAAATTCTACTACAAGTTTTCTATTGGTCAAATGTTACCTATGTTTCTTCAGTTATTTACATCTCTTCTTGCATATTTGTTGGGACTTTATTCTGTCATGCTCTTAATTAAGTCACAAATCTAAGGTGAACTCTGCATATATTAGTAGGTCCTTGGATACTACTGTTAATTATTAATTTTTTTCCATTTTTTTAAGAAACAAGGTTTCTGTCAGACTGCATCTGCTTTACTGGCTTAATTTTTCTGTGAAGTTGTAGCACAGATTATGTCATCCTAATCACTCGAAGGAGCCGTCTTTCTGAGTCTCAGGATTTGCCCTGCATTTAGCTTTTGTAGCTTGTGCCAAAGCTAATTTCAACTTTCTTTTTATTCTTGTGGTCTCTTTTCAGGGAGAAAAGGAGCTGCTGATAGTCCTTTTGGACGATAAGATCACTCATTGATACTGAGGTGCTATTTTGTGTGGTGTACTCTGTGTCCACCAGAAAGATCAGATCCTAAATTAAGATCCATTCAAATCTTTTATCTTTTGATATCAAAGATAAATTCAAAGGTGGTTACCAGCAGGAACGGGAATGTCGATATGCGCTGTCTGTGGTGGAAAAGCTACTGCAAGCTCCATCCTTTATGCACCAGGCCACACCATGCTCATCTGGGGTCTGACAGGTGGCCTGGGTCAGGTTGCTGAGGGCCCAGGTGTGGCCAGGAGGGAGCACATTCCAACACATCACCTGAGCCACAGCGGCTGTGTGCACCCTCTTGCCTTGGGAAAATGCAAGAGAAATCAATTTAGACGTTGGCCATGGAAGAAAGAGGAAGAGGGAGACTTGACCCTTTGATCCCTCAGCTTTTATACTGAGCATGATGTGGATGGGATGGAATACCCCTCTTGGTCAGTTTTTGGGTCAGTTGTCCTGTCTGGTCCTCCTTGCAGGTGGGACCTTTCGACACTTCCGCTGCCGACCCTCCAACGGGCAGAATAACAAAATTCCCTGCCCTTGGTTGTTCCAGCAATAAGGATAAGCAAGGGCCTGCCTGCAGACCGTTCCTTGGGATAATCAGGTCTTATCACTGTGAGATGAAACAGTTCTCTGAACAGTGTGCTGTCAATTTCAGAGTTTAGTTAGCTAGAAGAGGCGCAGCTGAGAAAGTAAAGATGTAAAGCAGAAAATTGGTTCATTTTACCTCAAACCAGGACAAGCAATATACCTATATCCCGGGAAATACAGAAGGAACTTAACCTTAAATCCTTTGCAAAGCCCAGCACATGGTGCAGCTTGTTCTTTCTCTCTCAAGTTCTTGGTGGAAATAACCAAAATAATTTTGTTCTGTATTACAGTTGTCCTCATAAATATCTTACTGGCTTTTGTCAGGCAATGCTGCCATCCTCTCTCATCCTTTTATTGATGCTTCACAAAATAGCCTCTTTCTCTCTTATCCACACAAAACTCTGTTGAAAGTACCCAAAAAAACTATTCTACACAAGGGGTTTTTATGTTTTGAAGTGCTATTACAGTGCACAGGAATTCTCTCAGATTTGTATTCCATTGATACTACAGAAGTGTCGCTGTCTCTGGCGAGGTGGGAGAGTGTTGTACAAGGAGAGCGGTATGGATGGGGGAACAGCAGGTGGGGAACAGCATGAGGCTACAGTCATCGGGAAGAGCAGAGGCTCTTGCTTTGCTCTCAGCTTCACCTGTGCATCCCAAGAGGAGAGCGGCGGCTGCTGGAGCAGGCTCTGCCGGCTGAGGAGCGTGTGGGCTGTGTGAGGTGCGGGAGCTGAGCAGGCAGAACACTGGGTGTGGGGTGCTGCTGCACCTCCTGGTGTGTCTGCCCAGTGTGAAGGCCAGTGTATTGTCACAGATGGTTTTGTCTGCTCTGTGTGGAGACAGGGAGGTTATTCTCTCTTTCTGCAGGGTGGGTAAGGGCAATTTCTCCTTTTGGTTACAGCTTAAATTAGGTCTTGTGGTTAAGCACGTATTGCCCCACTTCTCTGAACAATACCATCTCCCCTGGTTTATTTTTCAAATCTTCAGAAGGAACTGGAAGGGATAAACGAAACTCCATTTTTAAATAGGACCTTTGTGCTTTCAGGCTTTCGGAGAACAGTAGCTACATTAGAAAAATATCTTGATTGTAAAGATTTCTAGAACAGAGGAAAGCACTATTGAATCTCATCCTTGTTAGAAGAATGGGCACAATATAGCAAGGCATTACATGACAGACTGAAACGTATACAATTAGACCTGTGCATCTATTATCAGCATCTCATCCAGAGGTACTGTACCCACACATCTGACAGTGTCAGAAGGGCAGCAGGTTTGCCTGG
Source organism: Thinocorus orbignyianus (assembly GCA_013400375.1). NCBI lineage: Eukaryota > Metazoa > Chordata > Aves > Ciconiiformes > Thinocoridae > Thinocorus > Thinocorus orbignyianus. Next base: position 3,144,743 of record VXBW01006290.1, on the reverse strand, counting down.
ATCCTCAGTCTCTGCTGCCTTTTATCTCTCAGTCTCCAAACAAAAACATTCCCTCTCAACACTGACCTGTTGTGCCAGAGTAAATGCCACAGATGCAGCAAATACTTGGTGGAAGGACAACCACGTTGTACATCACCAGTATTGTGAGAACAACATCCTTATAGGACATGATCATTATAGAATAATTTAAGTTGGAGGGGACCCCAAAGGATCCTGCTTGCAGTTGGGACCAAATAGAGCAGGTTGCTCAGATTGTTCAGTCAAGCTTTGAATAGCTCCAAGGATACAGAGAGTTTCCACAACCTCTCTGGGCCTTCCAGTTATCAGTCTGTGTAATCCATGCCACGTATCCTCCTGCTAGAATCAGAATGTAGCTGGGATCTAGTTTAGAAACTTGCCACTGCATACTCATCTCTCCTTGTAAGTGACTGCTGAAGTGATTTACTGTGTGTGTCTTTTTTTTCTTTTTTTTCCTGTCAGCCAAGGTAGAGAAGAAGTTGGTGAAACCTGGAATTTATTATTCAAATTGTAATTTGTTGATTGTAGCACACTAATCTCTCCCAAGTTATAGAAATACAAATCCACTTTGCACAGTGTATCAGTGTGAAATTACCAACATCTGGTAAGAAGCTCTTGGGCAGTAATCTCCATTTTCCTCAGATCTTTACAGGCGTCTTCCCAATTCCTCTTCACTGGCTTTCTTTATTGCTGGATTCTGCTCCCAGATTAGGGCTATATTGAAATAATATCCAAATTGCTTCACTCCTTTTGAAAATGTGATTTCTCTGTTGGCTCCGTAATGCGCCAGAGAGACTGCACTGCCTCACAGGGCTTCAGTGCAAACCTGTGTCCGTGCTTTGTCCTGCAGTGCTCCTGGTTTTAAAACACTTACATGGAGGATAATGAAGTTTCTTAGATTTGTCACAGAGGTAAAAGGTCCCTAATGAAATGTGTCTCTTATTCATTACAAAGGCCTTTGGAATAAGTTAATTACAGCAATTTAACATGAGGTGCTATTGCAAAATAAACAGTGAAGTGAACTATGAGACACCTATAGTCTTACTTTGTAACTGCTCTTACATGTCAGTAGCATGCTGGAAGCAAAACCTCCAGCTTGAATCCTTGAACAGAGTTTTATTCTGTATGACCTTCCCCAGTGCATGTTTTACAAGCAGCCAGGTTTGTGTCCCCGTGTGTGCACGGGCCCTTTCTGGCTCCTGCTGTCTGTCAGCGAGCTGTGCCACCCGATGCCACTGCGTCTGGATAACTGGTCCCAGCAGTTGCTGTTCAGGTTAGGAATGCTGGGTGTCATGAGGGACCTTGAAAAAGCTCACACTGGCTCTGGCTGAACTTTGAATTAGTTCAAAACCCATTAAATCAGCTGAAAGACCATTTGATTTTAGCTTGTTTTGGGATACAGCTTTTGAGCATATGAAAGGTCCATTCATGGTCTGTACAGACTATACATTTGTATAATTTGGGAGTGTTTAAATCTTAAATTGATACTATGGAAGAAAATAACTAATTTCAGTTAATGTCATGATGCTGATGTTCTGGTAGGGCTCTTGTTTTGGTGATTAACAATATAAAAAAGAAGAATGAAATTTCACATGTGGACCACCAGCCATGTCAGTCAAAGAATGATTTGTGCAAAAATTAGTCAGGAGCCTGTAGTACGATATGGTGGTACAGCTGTTACTCTTGGTGATAGACAAAATAAGATTTAATGATCAAAACTTCACATTTGCAAGCAGTGTTTTATTTCTTGCATAATTTATACCTGAAATCTACATAGACTCCAAGCACTGAAAGATTTTTCCTTTGTCTTTCTTTTATTTTTCTGAAAGGGAAGCTGTATGTTTGGCTCCAGTAGTTTCTAAGATCTGAATGGTGGTGCTGCTGAACACAGTCATCCTTCAGACTAGAAAATATTTCTCTCAAGTATTAGGATTTCTTGATCATCAGAGACAATTCAGTGCTGTAATAACTGCAAATACCAAGGCACTGCCTTTCTCAGCTGCTCTTTCCAGCCCATTGAGGTTCAAGTCCTGAATAGCAGCAGCACCTTCTCTGAATGTCAGGATTGTGTAGGAGGACAGTGCAGGTTTGCAGCCATAGCGCCTGTACAGAGGCAGAGAGCTTATCCAGGCAGTCAGGTATGTGCTGCAGTACGATCTGGAGTAGATGGTCTGTGAAAAGTGAAACCTGCAACAAACACAAGATTTTGAGGGGGTTCAGTTGTTTTTAATAAGCCCACGTCCCTGCTTTATGTTTAGATTTTTCCCAGTGAGAGGCCACATGTCATATTTCCAGACAAATTGTTGGCTGATGACTTTTTCCCAAGAAATACTGGCTTAAGAGGAGTGATTATTATGCACAGTAGGTATGAATGAATTATTTATCAAACATGTTTTCATTCTCACTGAAAACACCGCTGATCTGTTTTTCTAAGTGCTTTATTGTAGTAGTCATTTGCACACAAAGCAAGTCTTTACTTAAGTAAATGTTTATTTATCACCATTCATTTGAAAGATATATTACAAACAGAATTAATCATGCTCTTTTTTTTTTTTTTGATTATGTGCTTTTAAAGAAAAAGTATATTTGCCAGAAAATAAAAAAAAAAAAGAAAAAAAGAAAAGCGGGTGTGGGAACAGATCTGTTCTGGTGAGGTTGTGCAGGTGGTGGGTGGGTGCCAGCAGGCACTGGCCCTCTTCAGGTACTGCCTTCATTTTGGGGCATCCAGAGTGCACCTCGCTGTCCTGCCCAGCCTTTGCCTGCTGGGTGGGAATCTTGCTGTCTCCCACACTGGGACTTCTTCATTCTTTGTAATAAGTAATTATTAACCATTAAGTATTTGTCCATGAAACTTCTGTGTACAACGTGTTTATCAAGTCAGTCTCTCCAACCCAGTTAATAATTTAATTTTAAGTGGAGAAGCAGAAGTGCAACACACTCCAAAAAATGGTATTTTCTTGTGCTTCCTTGTCTCAAAGATGAAGTACTACTTGATTCTGGGACTCCATCATCCCTACTGATTTCTCTGCTCGCTAGACTATTAGCAGGGCTTTTGTGAGAAATTTTGAGAGGTTTTGGGTTGTATCTGGTTGGAATGTAAAAAACCTTTTGCTGCCCCATTCACTGTGCAATATTTTGAATGCATAAAAAGGGTAGTGAGTGAATAAGCACTATTTCATACAGCTCACACAGATAACTCAGTCATAGCAATCAGCACTAAAGCATTATTTTAGCACTGAAACAATACCTTAGAATTTCAGCTTCTTAAGGAATCATCTGGTGGTTGTCAGTCTCAGCCTTTTTTTGTGGAAGTAATTCAAATAGTGTTATAGATGTTAAAGGAGAAGACTGAAGGCATTAAAAGGAATTGGTCAAAAAGACTTTCATGTGTAAGAAATGTCCGTAGAATGAGTATCTGAAAACGAGTTGTCTGTCCTGAAGTCAGCTCAGGCAAGCAGCACGCTGTATTCATGCCAGCTGTGCGTGCCTCGTCAGGTGAGGTTGTGATGAGATTGGTTTTGGTGTATTTATTGGTAGATCAGATGAGAATAAAGGGAATTGGGTAGGAAAGGCAGGAAGTAAAGCATTCCAACACAATATTCAAATTAACAGCCATGAAGAAATCATTCTTCCAAATACCTTGCTATTTCACTGAACCTTGAACTCTGAAGAACAAAATACAATACTATGGGGGCAAAAAGGGAAGAAGGATGCTTTTAGCTCCTTGGGACTGATGCATTCCTGATGACTGGTACTGCCTTTTACCAAGTCAGGTGCAACTTAATCCTACAGAGATCAGGGAACACCAGTACTATGAGCTTGTGAATATCAAGTCAAGAGAAAAAAGAATGTAATGAAGAGAGTCGGTTTTGCATTTGTGGTTTTGGTAGTCAGAAAGATACATCAGGATAGTCAGGGGCTGCATAAACCTTTTAGAAATGAAAGAGTGTAAACCTTTAAGTCTTCAAAGCAAAAAATAAAATTAAAAATATTAAAGCTATAATTTCCCTCTGAATAATTCTAAGTTACGAAGAATAAAGGGAACTTGGTTCTCTCAATTCCTTCACTTCTGGGCAAGTGAATGCCCTTTGTGCTATTTGCAGGCACTGCTTGTATTAAGGCAAGGAGAACATTCGGCTTTTGAGGGGGAAAGGGGCTGTTGGACCATCCGTGTCCCAGCTGCCTGTGGTGTGGGAAGGCTCAGACACACTTGGGGAGGGGGGCTCTCTCAGGAGCCTGAGCTGGGGCAGGGGGTTTGCACTGGGGGAGGCAGAGCCAGGGCCCGTATTTGGAAGACTCACACATGGGCCTGTGTATTCCCAGAGTGAAATAAAACTAACCTGGTGAAAAAGTGAGTAGCCCAAAGGTCAGAATGTGGTAATAAGGAACTTCTTACATTTCAATTTGAGATGTTACATGATGCTTTAAAGGATAAAACCCAGGTGACAACCATAAAAACGTTTACAGTTACACTAATTTGACCTCTGCTGTGATTTGTAGTACTACTAAGCAGCAAAAAACATCCCAAACGAAGAACCCCACATTCTAGAAAACTGTCAGCTGCTAAGTATACATGAAGGGATTGTTTGCACAAACTGTCAGGCTGTAATAAGGAATTTGGAAAAGACAGATAACCCTTCCCCTGCAAAGTTGATTTTGACTATGAACTTTAATGAAACAATTTGCCTCCTGGGCATTTTCAGATTGTGCAAAATCTCTTCCACTGAAGTACTTGCTAGAGATGCACGGGCACATGCAGAGTCATCTCTGAGACTGAACGAGTTAACTGCAAACATGGACACAGTTTTTAAATCACAGCATGCTGCATCTATTTGCTTTCAGGGAACTTGTTCAAGCACAGTAATAAAACCAGACATTGTGGAAAGAAGATTTTTGTTGCTGTGAGTTGTAAAGAGTAATGTAGGGAATGACTTCAGTGTAAGGAGGATGGAAGCGTTGAGTCGATGGGTTAGCAATGAGCAATAGGCTTCTGGATTTGCATGTGTCATGCAAGGAGGAATGAGGTGCAGTCAGTCTTTGAACTAGTCAGGACAAGGAATGGGCATAAAAGAACTGGTTTTCTTTGGATATGGTATCCCAGTTATGATGTAAATGGTGATTTGTAAAGCTGCTGAAAGTAAGTGACAAATGGTGGCGGTGTGGTTGTCAGGGTGTTCGTTAGCACTTGTGTGTGTGTCAGCTGCAGTAAAAAGATCAGAGTTCATTCTTCTAATAGGAAAGACTTCCAAGAACAACTGTCAACTGTTTTCTGACACCTGCAAGAAGACAATTAAACTAAATTGAGGACATTGTTGGCAGGTTTATAAAGTTGACATTATGCACTGTAAAAAAACATTCCGAAGAAACTTGACTAGTTGAAACCTGACAGTGGCAACTTAACTTGGAGAGAGCAAAAATTACAGGCAGAGGCAGACAGTCAAAGAATAATGACGTTTGTAGTGTCCCTTGGGAATAAAAATAACTGAACAGAAGGGTCTGCATGTCAGCAACTAACCTGCAGTGTTTTCCCTAAGAGGAATGGGGGATTTTTCTTCTTCACCTCGAGAATCATTTTTTCCCTTGTTATAAAAAGAATTTCTGTGGATCACATACCCATGGAAATATACTGCAAGGTAAAAGCAGCAAGGATTTACCCATGGCAAAAAGAAAACTGAAACAAGCAAAAAAAACCCCAAAAACATATTGCCAAGAAAGTTTACATGTGCAGAAAAATACAGCAGTCATAGGGAGGGAGGGAATCTTTGCCAGGGAGTGAAGCAATAGGACAAGAGGTAATGGTTTTTAAGCTGAAAGAAGAGACATTTAGATCAGATATTTGGAAGAAAATCTTAGTTGTGAGGGTGGTGAGGCACTGGAACAGGTTGCCCAGAGAAGCTGTGGCTGCCGCATCCCTGGAGGGGTTTAAGGCCAGGCTGGATGGGGCTTGGAGCAACCTGCTCTAGTGAGAGGTGTCCCTGCCCAGGGCAGGGTGGGGGGACTGGATGATCTTAAAAGTCTCTTCCAAGTCTGACCATTCTGTGGTTGCAGAATGTCACAGAGATAAATGTGGTGTGACTTGTGAGTACCTGTAACTTGAGGTGGTCTGGGATGAGACTGCACTGTTTCTGCTCTAGCTGGGTGTGAATGTCTGAGGTTTGAGTGGGGAAAGCACAAGGATGTGACGTTCTTTGTGGAGGGGGAAAGATGAGGACACTGTACATTTCGCATATGAATTGGTGAATATACCTTAGATTTGGTAGGGGCTACAGAAGAAAGCTCGGTGGTCTTTCTTTTGTCCCTCCACAGCATTTTCTGCAGTCCTTGTTAAAATGAATTTTCTTTCCCTTGTGTACTTCTTTAAATGTGAAAACACCAGGAGAGTTCAAATAATTTACTAAACAAGTTCATGCTGAAATACGGAGCTTTACTTCTGCTTGACAGGAACACCTGAAAACCCCGAGGACACGGTTTTCACCAAGGGTCAAAAATGATCATGACCTTTTCCTCCCACTGTCTCTGGAAGTCTTGTGACTTAACAGAGATGCAGCGCCTGGACATTTTCCCAGAAAGGCTCAAGTAAAATTATTTATTGCAAATAAAAAGACAAAAAGGTTATCTACCTCCTGCAGATAAATTTAGGATTAATGGGATGAATTAATTTAGGGTAATAGAAACTTCCTATGCCAAGATGCAAACTGAAAGAAGAGTTGATTCAAAACCAGATTTGAGATTTAATGATGTAAGACAATGATCTAAGAATTATCATCTTGTGTAATTTTTTTTACACAAGCTTCAGGATGGTATGCAGTAATCTGAAGCAGGATGACTTACACATTTTCAGTCAGGAGACCCTTTTGGAAGGGAGATTCTTACCACCTACAGATGTAGAGTTGGATTTACTCTCTTGAATGATTTTGACATAACAGAATGCACCTTAAAAAGAGAACTGATTGCTAAAGTGAGCTCCCAGAGCTCAGTATATGGCAACAGTAATAAAAAAACAGGAGGTTGGAATCATCAAAAAAATACTGGTTCATTCAGTCTGTAGCATTGCGTGGAAGGTCATTCTTTGCTTTTCTTAGGGTTTTGCCTGTTCCTTGATGTACTACTTCTAGCCAATTTTCTTTCCACCTTTTACCTAAAAGCATCGTTTTTATTGTCAGAAGGATTTCCCTTGATAGTAGGAAAATTCTACAGTAGTGACACTGGAATGGTTTGGTCAGTTTCATGGGTTTGAGGAAGAAGGTGGACAGACATAACTGTAATTTTATCTTTCCATGTCAATAGGTTGAATAATATAAAATGTTCACATATATTCTGAGTGGTTCTTCAGTTTATGCTCACTGTTTAATACAGTTTTCATATGCATACAAATGTCTGGAAATCAATGTTCATTCCTGCACTGACACGTTATAATTTCCTAAGTCAGTACTTCCTTGTTATCAGGAAATGAGCACTTCTTTATATTAACTTTTGCAGGGTATGTGTGCTTATCTACTGTGAAGTTTGTTCTGAAACTGTTGAATGAATACTTACAGTTTGCTGTAAACATGTAAACATTTGTGGAAAACAGAAACAGTTTCAAGGAATAATATTTCCGGGTCAGAAAGCCACATACAAATTGAAGGACTATGTTTCTGTATAGATGCCCATTTCTTTTACTCTTTCTTAGACAGTCTGTGTCTGTGTGTCTGTGTGTCTGTGTGCCAGCTCGGGGCAGTGTTCCAGGTGCCATGTAGCTGTGCAAGGCGTACAATGATGTGAGCACGCAGACACATCAGTGTGCACAGCCTGGAGTCTGCACTCCTTGGTGCTGAAGCCTTACCGTGCACCAAAAGTGCACTTTTAAAATGTGAGACTTTTGTCTTTTGAAAACACAGACAGTTGCCAGATACGCTAATCTTCCACTTGTGAGAACATGTCTTAGGTTTAGTTCCTCCAATCTCACATTTTCTCCCTAGTTCCTGCTGTGAGACCTCTTGGTACCTGCCAATTTCACTTTCATACAGGGTCTACATGCTTTGTTCGGCATTTCTGTCGGGTAGACTTCTCTTCATCTCTTTTCCACGCTACTTTCATGAGATAGTAGCCTGAACTGTTAAGGCTTCTCACATTGATATGATTGTGTTTCCCTTTTTTATTTTTAGTCAGACACTTAGGTATAAAGATTATATACTGTTTTTCTCTAATTCCCCCCACAATTTGAAATTAGTAATTAAAAGTATTAGGAAGGAAAAGTAGATGACCAGATAACCAGCTATTTGAAAATTTTTCAGACAGAAATTGCTTACTGAATTACATAAATTTTAGAACTGCTAGCATTTAATAATATTTTCAAATGGACATACATTAGTGCAAACACCACATTCTACTCCTAGTGAAAGAAGCAGTAAATCTTGCATGTGAACTCATGCTAATCCTGCCTGGTTGGGTTTTCCTGGCTCAGTGGCTCAAAGGAGCAGCAGTGCTGGAGCTGCATTTATAGAACTTGTTCTGCACGGCAGAAAGGCTAAAACTGACTTTTGAGGAAAGCACAGATTCACTCAAGCTCAACCCTGTTCTTTACAAAAGCTGAAAGAAAACAATCTGGAGTCTTTGTTTCACTTGCTCAAGAGCGCTGCTGCTTTCAGTTAAGCCCTTTCTCAAATCCAGATTCACTGTTATTCATCCCCCTTGTCCTCTGCCTTGTTTTCCAAATTCATACGGGAAGTTTCTGATTCCTCCTTTAACTTCAACTTCCACTGTAGCAACACCTGCACTGAACTGAGGAAGCACATTCCTACCTGTTACACTGGTTTAACAGCTTGGCTGGGCTGAAGTGCTGTTGATTTTGAAGTGGGATATGGGTTGCCGTAGCAATCCTGTACTTGGAAAATTCAAAGGAGAATAACAACACTAAACCTATTGCTTTCTAAATCCTGGAAACCTTGAGCTCTTAGGATGAAAGTTGGTAATGTCTCATGTTTTATATCGTGTTTCCAGTGATGCTTCATTGCAGTTGCTGATAAGTTGTATGACAAATTTGTGATACTACTTTTTGCGCATGTTTCATCCATGACTGAATGCCTTATAACAAAGGGAAAAGGATCAATTTCCTGTATGTAGTCTCAGGGCAAACTTGTCACTTGTGGAATAACAATCTGAAATGGGTGACAGTGCCCACACCAGCTGCTTGACATCCAGGCAGGTGCAGGAGCCCGAGGAAATGTCACACCATCAGATGCAGCTTCAGAGTGTGCGACTGGTAAAAAGGCTCCTGGCTGCAGTTATCACCCCGGGCCAGAGCTGACACCCCGGGCCACCACAGCCCTCGGCTTGGAACCAGTGCTGAGCTGTCACTGTAATAAATGAGTAGCCACTTTGTTTTGATCAGCGTTGTCAGGGTTTATTTCAGAAGTGATTCTGATTCCATCACGCAGCCTGGCCCAGCCAAAGTCAATTGGTACAATTTCAAGGTGAATTTATTCATTCTTTATAAAAGTTCTATGCACGAATATATGAAGACAGTTGAATAAATTGAAATAAATAGACTTGGAGTTGCATAGTCTCCTAGTAATTGAAATAGTTTCCCCCCAGTATATTTGTAGCAGTAATGCTACCTTGACGAAGACTGGAGTGTCTACAGACGGGAAAGTGTGGAATTACCATATTGATAACATATTTGGGAAATGGAATTGGGGCTAATATGTTGAAAAGGGCAGCTGAAAGTTGTCCTTGCCTTTAGCTTAGCGCTGAAGGTAAAGTTAGAAGGAGCCCGACCTCCACATAATCATGCATAATTAATTTCTTCTTCCACAAGAATTGTTTTCAGGTAACTTTTCCACTGGTTTTAATGTATGTGTTAACTTTTAGAACAGAGAATCTGTAGGTAATAGATGAAGAGTTAAATTCTGCACAGTGCACTGTGTGAGCGGCCTGTTTTCCACTATTTTAGGATAGGAGAACAAGTGGAAGATGCCAAACCTGTACTGGTTGAGTGTGGTTTTTTATTCAGAATATCAAGTTGTGGTGTTTTGGTTTGGTTTGTTTCTGTGTGTGTAGCAGTCTCTAATGTCCGCAAGCTCTAGTCTTCCTTGTTTCACGGTGGTGGTGTCCTCTCCCTGTTTTTCTCTCTTTTCCCTCCCCAGCTCCTGCTCAAGCCATAACCATCAGTGGGAGTTGTGATGAGTTGCACCTGGGCTTTGGGGGAAGTGTTTTTCTGAGTTGAAAGTATTTTCCATTATTCAGAAAATAATTCAAGCTGAAAAAAAATGCATTACAATGTTCTTGCTTTTCTACAGGGAGGAGAATGTATAGAGGTGAGGTAAACAGAAGGCATCAATTAGACAGCAACAGTTCATTACTCAGGTGGATTTTCAAAGTTGGCAAGTACATTAGCTGTCAGAAGTGCAGTTCTTACTTGAGTCTGCCTTTCAAGTGCTCTCGACAGAAGTTGCCAGGACAATGAAGATTCTGAAAGCTTTTCGAAAGAGACGTTTTTTTGTTTCTTTATTATGCTTCTAAAACAATACCCCAAAATAACCAGAGTGATTATCCTGGCCCTAAGAGGTGAAGAATTCTTTTCTCCCTTCTTGATCTGCTTTAATGTCACAAGTATCTACCGCTGACTTAGATTCAGGACAAGCTGTAAGCATGATGAGTTTCCTCTACAGCAGATGCTGCTTTTTCCTGCATCCTGGCAGACAGGGACTTGGGGTGCCACCTTGCCTCTTGGGCTGAGGAGGGCACCGGGATTTATTTGTTGCATTCCTTTTGCAACAAGGAAGGAGTTTGGGGCTGGTCTGGGCTGTAGCTGCAGCCCTGCAGGCTCTCAGGCCTTGCCACGCTGAGCTCAGACCCAGCCTGAGTGGCTCGAAAGCCGGGTGGAGACACTGCTGACCCGGGGTAAGAGCATGGGAAGGGCAGGGATCTGCAACAGAGCCCTGGGAAGGGAAGGGCTAATGGGAAAAGAGGCAGTAAAGCAAATGAGCACACCCTGAGTAATGATCTTGTGCTCAACTGAATGGAGAGAGACAAGGAAATCGTCTGGATATTGCAGGTATTGGCAGGTTTTTGGTGGTGGTAATTCGTTGTTGTTGGCTTTTTTTTCTCTTAGTTTTCATTCTCACTAATCTTTTTACAGGCTTTCTTAATGTGTTAAGAATAAGCAAAAGTGTGGACGAAGATAGTATTGTCAAGATTGAGAATTAAAACCCCGGAATTCTGAGTTTTACACAGAAGTTAGGGAATATGTTTGACTATAGGGCCCCTATTTTATTAAAATATCAGCAGTTTGAAATGTTAACGAAAAATTGCACATTACATTAAGTAGTTGATTATTATTTACATAAACCAGTGTATTTTGTTCAGCAGTTAGCACCCAGAACTGCTGTGAACTAATGATTGCAAGTGCTGTAGTTTTGATTTAAAAGAAGAAAGAGCTGTCTGAAATATTATCTCTACAAATCTCTTTTTAAATCATGACATGGGGGGGAGGGGGGGGGGGAGGTTCCTGACCTCATAAACTTGCACAGTAATTTTGTTCTGGAGCAAAATTTTGTGGGTAACTTACATATCCCCTTAAAAATCATAGTAATAGCGGCATCAGCTTCTTACCTGGAACAAACTGTGCTGCTGTGATAAGAGAAAAATATATGTTTGACTTTGGCAGATTCATCTTTTTCCCAAATCTTGATTAGTAGGTGGCAGGACAATATAGCATTGAACTGTATGCAAAGATAACCCAGATTTGAAATCTGAATCGTTTACCAGTGTAAAAAATGAAGATGACAGTTGTAATCTCCTCAAAATAATTTTTACTTGAGTTTTGGGAAATGGGAAGTGACTGATAGTCTCTAGGCAAGGCTTGGTGATCTGAAAAGCATTACACTGCATTACGCAAATGTGAAATCTAAAAGTTTTAGTCCTTCCTTATCTATAACTTTTACTGCTCAGGGGAACTGATCTACTCTTGGAATGTATAGGAAAAAATGTGGAGTATCTACAATAAATCTACTGTAACTTATCTCTTTCTACATAGTCTTCTATACAGTGAACTATAGTTAGTAAATTGCACAGCCCTCAAGAGGCCACGAATTATTCTTTCCATCAAGAAGAGCAGTCATGGCAAGCTTGGGTTAAACAGTCATTAACACATATTATCACATGATAATAGTGCAATTAACTTATGGACCCAAAGTATTTGCATATTTGAATTCGCTGGTTTTAGTGCATCTTGAGATACATAAATGAAATAGTTCAGTGTTAATCATTTCCAAACACTTGCATGAAAGCAACAACTGATCTTCAATGAAAGGGAAGCACATTGCAACAGAAGTGTAGAAGGTGAAGGGTGGATGGTTTTTCCCAAATTAAACCAGGCCTCAGCTGTGATACTTGTCTGATTCCATCTAGTGAATAAATCTCTTGACTACAGCAAGCTCTGACACTTAGGGAACTTCTTGGCATCCAGGAACCTCTCTGTCAGTATTTCTTTACATAATTATGAAAACCAAGACCAATTCTGGTCACTATTCATTCATTTAATACTGCAATTTCATTTTCTTCAGCATAGCTAATCTGCCTTTACTTGAGATCTAAATCAGCCTCCATAGTTGCCTATAAAATAATTCACTAAAGATTAAATAGATCTTTAAAAAGTTTAGTTTTCCCATCAAAAATGTAACTGTTTTGTTCCCCTGATGAGTCTCTTTGGAAGCAAAATGCATACAGGATTTAAGAAATCAAACAAATAATTCAAAAAATTAAATTAACTAAAAAACTAATTCAAAAAGTTGAAGAAAGATGCTTTATTTAATTGGATTTTTTTTTCTAGTTGTCTCAATAAGCCTCTTTAAAGCCTGAGAAAGCTTTAAGAAGTTTTCAAGAGGATATTTTAGAATTGACCTATTTTATAAAGTCGTTCCTGTGTTCCATTATGATTTGATGGTAAACTGATCTGCCTGCGTTATGGGCACACCTTGGAAAAGTAGCCTGATCAGCTGTTCTCCTTTGGCTAAATTCTCTTAGGCAGCTCTCTGGGTTGGCAGCATGGCTGGATACACAGCTTGTGGTGAGGACAAGAACCGAATCAGGGACATTACCCTGTACCCCAAAACTGCCCTGAAAGCGTCCTGAAGCCTTCCTGCGGCATTTGACTCCAGGTGTGTCTGCAGCCTGGCGGGAGCTCTGCAGAGCTGACTTCTGTCACTGTTTCATTATTCCTTTAATCAGCCATCAGAAAGGATTAGAAAAACCTCATCTAGGCAATAGTGAGCAGAAATACAAGGAAGGGCCCTATTAGTAATACACAAAATTCAACAAATTTTATATAATAGCCTGAGCAATGAGATAAATTAATTTTTAAAACTAGTTGAAAAGAAAAATTAAATAGATGCATTCATTCAACCATGACCATTCTGAGCTTCATGTCCACTGGGGTGTCAGTCCTGACACATTATTAAAAAGATCAGATTAAAATATGAAGAAATTTAGCTAATAAAACTGAAGGGGAAAAGAAATCTGTAACGTAATTGCTTGTTACAGTTTTCAGCCTCCTGCCTGCCACCTGCCATGCTCTAGTAAACTGTATTTTAGGGAGGGCCATTATGTAATAACTTTGTATGTTGTAACAAGATTATGTTTTCTTGCATTGACATTCAGGCACAAACACTCATAATTAAACTGTACCTTCTTCTCAGTGACACAGCTATTTCAGAATGTGTACTGTACTGTTGCCCTTTCTGGCTCTATCTGTAGCATGAATAAGTGCATACATTCGAACGGTGTACAGAGGACAAAGAGATGAAAAGAATGAGAAGGTATGAGAGAGGATTTTCCAGAAATTTGGTTTCATAATTGAGAACTTATTATTAATTAATGTTTTCTGTGATTCTGTCCTTGTGAAATGGTAATTACAAACCCAATGCCATTTACTGGTCCCATACACTGCATTCTAAAAAGAAGCCTAGATTTTTTTTTGTTCTTGGTTACTGTGTTTGTGCTGCTTTACCAAGAGGACGCAGAGTTCTGGAGCTACCACACAGGGCTGCCTCTTCTGTGAAAATTATTAAGAAACTGATGATTTGAGTAGTTTTCTCATCAAGATCTTGCAACTGAAAACATGGCAATTGACTCTGTCTATCCACATCCCTCCCCTAGGAAATGAGTCCTTCAGTAGCACATCTGTGTGCATGTCTGAGCCGGGTACTTCTCCCAGCAGTGAGGTCCGTTAGTGTTGCTGTTAATCCTGCGAGGATCTTACAGCCATGCATCTGACCAGAATTTTTTTTGCTCTATTATATCCCACAACACTTCACTATCACATTGTTATAAGAATTCTATAATACTTGTTCAAGCTACATGAAGGGAAAACTTCATAGGGATTCTCTGTGGGCAGAGTTTAGACATATACTTACATCGAAATGTTATAGGTTTTGGCAAGTACATTTCTTTAATGTAAATTTACACTGCTGTAGAAATAAAACTAAACTTTTGAAATCTTTGGGTCCTAAGCCATTCACAAGAGAAAAAATTACTCCAGTTTAAGGCTTGGTATGATTAATTGTTTATGCCAAGAGTAAAATGGTGCATTTCTCTTTTCAAAGACAAAGCAAACGGCCATCAATTCTAACACTGACTTCTGCTTACAATTTGTCCTCTTTGTTTATTTCACAATTAGTGTACATAGATTAATAATTACAATTCATGAACCTAATAATTTATGCATTAGTATTTAGCCCTTGTCATGTCTTTAATTTTTGCAATTAATTGTTTTAATAACGGAAAGGTTAATTGCACTATTCATCAGCACTGCTTGCTGGGAAATGGTAGACAAATAAGAATCTCCAAAGATAAAGGGCTGGCTGCTCAGGGCTGTCGTTCTAGCCAAGGGAAACTTGCTGAAATAGCTCAGTAGGCTCACTCCCTTGCTGAAATCTTGGGGATCAGAACTGATTCTCCTCACACAAAAGTATGGGTCACTACAAATGAACAAATAAAAAAAATAATCTTTGTTGGACATTATCTTGGGTTCGTCAGCGTGTATCTTGGCATGGAATATAGAGATGCATTCCTCTTCAGTTTGCTGTGAGTGCTGGCATACAAAGTCAGTTTCCAGGCTTTTCAGGACTACTGTGCAGAAGCCAAGTGCTGCTTAGATCCTGATTAATCCTTTTTACTACAGGGCCAAATTGTGTTGCTGATTGAACCTGTCAGCTGCTGCTCAGCCATTGGATCTGTGAGAAAAGCAGAGCCCGATTCGTGTGTACCTGTGGTTATATTGTGTACAAAGTGCTTAGTGACCCCTGATTGTTAAACATGAATTAAATATGCAGGTGGATATAAATAGCAAAAATGACCAGATTTACGTTTTCAAGTCTATCTTAATTTTGATTTATTGAAATATTGGTCTAGGCATTGAGGCCTTAAAGAGTGGGTGTCCAGATGTAGTGGTGCGAGCTTTGCATCTTTTTGTGTGTACATGGTGAGGTCAAGAGTGGTGTGTGCTGAGAGGAGGAAAGGAATTACCGCTCTGGAGCTCATCCGAAGCATTTTGACACAGTCCTTTGGTAATCTTAATTCATTGATTGAACCATACCTGTTTTGGGCACAGAGAAAGCAAACTGTGCGTGGTGTTCAGAGCTGTTGCTCAGAGCCCTCAGCTTAATTTTAATTTTGAGGAAAATACAAAATTTTGAAATTACTTCTCTGTGCTTAGTTACCAAGACTATACAACTTCCTCTTCTAGTTTGAATAAAATCTTACTTTAAAATACCAGAGTTGCTGGCTGAATGAAAATTGTGTTTTATAAACAAACCTATTAAAACTATATTGAAGTTTTGTTTGGCCTACCAGAAACGACCCAGAGTGTCTTCAGGCAGGCACTTTGCTTCAGCTATCACATACTGAAATGAAGAACAGATGGAAGATCAGAGGAACAGTCATGCAGGTTAACGTGTCAGTGTAACAATATTAACAAGACAAGTATCAATTTATTCTGCAAATAGGATTATAAAATGGCAGAGTTTATTGAAATCTACACCTTAGCATCTGTTTTTCTCTTTATTTGTGTGAATATCCCAATTTGCAACTTGGCCATAGGATGCTACTAGTGGTAAACTTCATGGGAGAAACCCAAGATGATTCCCACCTTCAGTTGTGCAGAAATAAGTTTGTATCAGTATAATACAGACTTTTATCAGGAAAAATGCAAAATACCATTTTCATTCCCTTTAAGCTGAATCTCATAATTAAGCTGTGAAGTAGATGTTATTTTTATTCTGTCTGTGAGCAGGTAGCTAAAGGACTGCTGAAAAACACCAGATGGATTTCTGATCTGGGCACAGACACTGAAACTGATGAGTGCCCAGTAGGAGTGTGTTTGCATGATCCCCTACTTGATAGGGTCCTCTCCAGAAATGCATGTTTTCTCTATCCCATAATACTCTTTTTGTTACTATGTTGGGCTAAATCAGTAGTACTGATTAGAAAATGAAAGTCGGGGACTAAAAAGACACACTCAAAAAAAATATTGCGTGTGTTAGAAAAAAAATCTGATCATATATAGCCAGGAACTAGTTTTTGTTAAACCCCAGTCTTCAACTTACCTTGCAGCTGTATTTATGGTGCTCCGTGTGGTTCCTTCGGGAATGCAGGGTGCTTTCCTCAACTGCAGTTAGGGGTCCCTCTATGCAAACGCTTTTGATGGAATCTTTGTTCCATTGGCATCAACATAAGATCTTGTATTGATTTTTCTGGGCCTAAAAATTGTATCTGTCTTTTCTACTTGAACACCTGAGTCTCATTTCTCTTTCCTGCAGCCCATCACCAGGCGCCTGACTGCTGTGCACAGGTGACCAGGGCTTTTCATTCCAAACACAAAATGTGCTTCAAGAGAAAGAATCAAATGAATCAAATGCTTTTATTAGATAGCTTTCTAAATTCCAATACAAATACTTTCTACAAATCCTGTATGTGTGTGCATATATATTTAATATATTGTACTGTAGAGTTTTCTTTCCAATCTTTAGCACGATTGTTGTTCTTCCTGTGCCCTGATAGAAGCTGGTATTCAATACGAAGGACTGACAAATGCAGGACTCTAACTAGTCAGTCACTTTTTCCTCTATATGTGATGAAAAATATGGGTTCCTTGGCTCTTGAGGGAAACTGGATGAGATGAATTCTCAAGTCTGGCCTGAGAAGTTCCGAAGCAGAAGAGGCAGGAGTCCGTCCCGCAGTTGGCTGGCACTGCAGTGGCACTGGAGTGCTGGGCAGCTGTCTGCCCAAACTCACAGATTCCTGACGCACACAAAGCAAGGCAGAGAGGTGGGATGGCTGAGCTAACTGTAATTTGAAAAGAACACATGGGGATGGCAGTGAGGGTGTAACGGTGTGGGCTTCCACAGCTGGGGAGGGACCAGGTGGTGCCACCTGCAGTGATGGTCCCCAGCTGTGCCCGTGGCATGGCACAAGAATGGCAAACTGAGGCTTAGATGATCTAAAGCTGTACGCTTCTGCAGTGAGTTTCACATGCCTTTGGTGAAAGCATTGTTCAATTTAAAACAAAGCTAATTTTTTTTCAACCCGAGAACTTGAATTTCTGTGGTAGATGTTACCCCTGTCAGGGAGCAGTGTTCCATTCCTGGCTTGCATGCTCACAGGGTCACTGTTTTCATGGAGGGAAGGAGAGAAGAGACTCTGTCCTGTTGTCCCTGAAAGTGCTTCAGGTTTTGGGTCACATTCAGGCAATACTGGCTGCAAATGAATTAGTTAGCAATGTCAGAGTGAAAGGAGATTTTTGAAGGCGTGGTAAATTTTATTCCGGTATTGGAATTTTGAATGGAGTGTTTACCTCCTTTTGAATTTAAGTGATTTAAATTACTTTGACCTGATTCTAACTGATGAAATAAGTGCTATTTGTACTTATTACAGCCTAGTAAAATAGAAAAATTATCAAATACATTAAAGTCTAAATAACACTGTTTCTAAAATGATTCTCTCCTAGGTAAGCCGATCTTAAAACCCAAAAACCAAACAACAGAAAGGAACAAAGCCCAAAACCCTAAATGCAAACAAACAAAAGAAAACCCCTCATATTAAAGAAGCAAACCATAAGAGATTCGTTACATCTCCCCCAGATCTATGTGTTACTTTTTTATATGGCATTATTGTTTGATTTGGTTTGGTTTGGTTATATAGCTGAAAATAGGGTTAGCCTGGTACAGATGAGACTCTGGATAACCACAGGACGCAGTCCCAGCAGTGTAGCAGCAGAGTGATGACGTCCCCAGAAATCTCTGGGGCAAAAATAATTTGTGTGCACATGCTGCAGGTCAAGCCCTGAACCCCCTACCTGATGCAGGGCACAGCTCCTCTGTCCTTTGGCTGTAAGGCCCAAATGTTCCGAGTCCGTGCTGCACCAAGGGATGGCGTGGGGGCACGGCTCACTGTGTAGCCTGTGTGGTGCTTCCTGGGAACAGCCAGCCTGGGCATGCTTTCCCTGCAGAATCCTGATGTGTGCACCTTGGAGATTGGAATCATTGTCACTAAGGAATGCCCAGAGCATATCCTGGCCTGGCCTCTTCCACAGCAAGGGCTCTGGTGCCGTTGGGGAGCAGCACAGACTGTGCTGGATGCGGCTGCTCAGTGCTGGGCTAGTGAGAAAAACGTGCTTTTGGGTTGCTCTCAGTGCTGCCTGCGAGGGAGAATTGAGGTGTAGCCATAGATGTTATTGATAATTAGAGAGCAGAAGTACTAATACCAAACTTAACATGTATTCTCCATACAGAAATAGTATTATTTTTCCTTTACATAAATGAGCTGTTTTCTGTGACCAAGTGTTTTGCCAGTACTGTAAGAGACTGTAAGGAAAACTCTAACACCACCTAAAAATAAAGCTTGAATTCAGTATTCCTAGCTGAAATCTTGTTTGTAGCAGCATACTGCTAATTACGCTTGCCTTTCTTCCTCTGCTCCATTGTGCTTACAGATCATATGTCGGAAATTGAACTTTCTGATATTTATTAATACTTTTAAGTGATAAGCAAAAATTACCTATTGGAAAACATAATAACTACTTGTATGAAACTGCTGCTCATCTCCACCACAAAGATGGATTTTAAGCACCAAACAGAAGGTTTAGTGCTTCGGCTGTGCTGATGCTGAAGGCATCAGTTAAATTAGAATCCTTTGATATGTTAATTATTTATTGTTGTAAATTATGCATCCTCTGAAATCAAAGAGACACATAACCTATAATTTATTATTCATTTAGCATGAAAAGTTGTCTTCATATTACAATTTCTCTGTTAGGTATGGAGTTATGATTTGAAATAAAGCCTTTAAATATGGGCTACAGTTAAAACATAAAAGAGGTTGAGGTTTTCCTGAAAATGTGAAAATGATCTCTAAGACATGGTTTAACCCCTGCAACTTCTTTAATATGCTGCTGGGTTCATGGGGTGATGCACAGTTACCGATCCATCAGGCGTAGGTCAGAAGTGACTCTGGTTTAATTCCTCTCTGTTGTTAGCAGAGCGGTAGCTGAAGGTGCATTTTGTTTTTGCAAGAAGAACTTCTAAGAGCAGCTGCATGTGTTTTCACATGTAACAGATTTTGTAAATCTTGATTGATCTTTACTTTGAGGAGGCTATGAAATTCTTGGACTGTTTTTTGAATTTGTTCTAGTCTGTTTCAGAATTTAGAACAAAAATGTGGGTTTTGAATCAAGATAAACCAAAAGAACAGATCTATGCCGTGTGATTAGAAACCACGGATACTTGTATAGTGGTAATAAAACAGTAAGTCTTTTCAAAACAAAATTTCACCTCCTCATTCTCCTTTCTGTGCACTGTTCATTCTGTTGCTGTTGGGACAGGATATATAGTGAATGTAAATTCTTGGTTGCTAAGACCTTGGAATTCTTTTTTGTTTCAGAAGAGGATGGAAGTGGGTAGGAAAGAGATTTCTTTGGGTTTTGACTAAAAGAAAAAGAATGGGAAACATGAAAAATTTCTAAAGTGTGATTCAGGTATGATTTTTGTTGTCTAAATATGTATATGCAGTATTCATCTCTATAGCATGTGTTGAACACTGTAAATCTTGGGGCCAGCGGAGAAACCGAGAGGGGTCCTGTTGAGTTATTTGTATGATACTAATTTTAATGGTTTGTCAAAAAAAATGCTACATTGCAAAATACTTTAGTGCTCTGAGATTTAGTGTGAAAAAACAAACGTGAACAGAAGTGCAGTAGAACACAAGTGATGACTATATTCTTTAATTTGTTGGGAAGAGTTGGTCTGATTTTCTCGTGACACTCAATGCTTTGGGATAGTCAGACTCATTACAGCTTCTAGAATGAGTATGTAGTATATACATTAAAATAACTGAAATTCCTCTGTATGGAAGTGCGTATGCCTAAGGTCAAATATTCAGAAATAAGAGTAAGAATTGTGTGCAAGAACTGGTTTTGGAGAAATGCCCAGTTCAGCAACTCAAACCAGGATCACCCTCCTTTGGTGAGGCCACACCACCTTCCCTCCTCTGCCTTGTAACAAGGTCGTAGAAGACTGGGAATGAGAGATGAATTCAAATCCACTGCTGGCCACTCGTGTGAGTGGATTGAGATTAAAATGGGCAGAAATTCATGAGATGAGGAAAACGTCCCCGGAGTGTGTTTAAGCAGTTAAATTTGTTTTCTCTGCTCATGTTCTGGGGATAAAAGGTGGATAAAAACACTGGCAAAATGGAGGTGCATCTTTTAGAGTATTTGCTGAAGAGATCTTGTATGGGTGAAGAAGGTCCCTTCTCTTATGTTAAGCACCCAAGACTCATGCATATTTTTAAATAAAAATGAAAGATATTTTTGATTATGATTTTCGCTGAGAATGGGAAACCTTGCCTTTTCTCCAGATTAAGAAAAGAAGGAACATGTGGGGGAAAGAGTAGAGTTACTGTAGGAAAGCCTGCATTCCTTGTAGTTTTCCCTTTAAGATGAAGCTATGCTTTTTTTCTTTCTACCTTAAAAGTCTTTATAGCTGCTTCTGTGCATATTGGTATTGCACACTGATTTGGATGAAGAGGAAAAGAATCCAAAATAAGAAAAGAGTTTTTCAATAGTTCTTGCAAACTCAGCAGGGGAGCCAAGGTCTGTCAGCTCCGTTCTGCATGTGAAATATTTTGAATAGCTCCAGAGCACAGCTAATGTTTCTAAGGCTTTCTTAAGGAAAGGTCAGTGCAAACTATGAGAAGCTGTAGGCAGTAAGTCAAAATAATAGAAAAAAGTCTATTCTTCCACCTGTTTGGCTGTGTTAACGAGCTCAGCTACTCCGTGCTTCTAATGGCCACTGCCAAAATCAGAATAGAGTCAGCCGTCTGGTAGAGATAGTGCATGGGTTCAGATGCATGATGTGGGCTCTCTTACGTGTGTGTGTGTTCCTACCTGCTTTGGCAGAGTTACTGTTCTTTAGTTTCAACTAGCAGTTGCTTTTTCCTGTTCCTTAGATACCTGTTCCTGTTTGCTGGTTGACCTTAGAATAAACAATCTTCTTTTTAGTGAACTAAACAAATCTTTGTTAATGCACTTCTCTGTGGGTGGAGAAGTGTTATGCGTTAGCTGTTTCTGTTGTTCCTGTGTTCTGTTTGGTTAATTATTGTTGAGGCCATTGGTTAAGATTGATGCATACTCTTTTTTTTATTTATTTTGTAACTCAAGTCTCCCTGAATGTAATGCTGCAAAAAGAAATCCCTGTCATCAAACCATTTTCCCTATCATTTCATGTAGCAAAAGATAATAACCTTATCTCATAATCTAGGACTATATCCTCTATAGTATATATCTTTATAATGTTAAACCTTAATATTTATTACATGTTCCATCTTTCTGCTGACGTTCCTATTAATGCTTGGCTTAGTGAGGCAGAAATGGTGCTTCAGTTCTCTGCAGTGCTAGAAAAGATTGAAAACACTCGTACACAAATCACGAGAAAGCATAACTTATCTATTACAGAGCGGGAAGATTAAATCTCTGGCCATAAACTCCTTGCAATCATGGTGACTGAGTAGAGGCTTCTTCTGATTGCTTTAATAAATCCTTTAAGTATGCTTTCAATCTCTCAGTGATTCCTGACAAAGCTCGGATGCTGTTGTTGTGCATCTGCCTACATCCAAAGTTCCGGTTATGAATATTTTATGTGGCTTATCACCACACTGGTCACTGGCTCAGAAGATGCTGGTGTGCCATTCCTTAGTGCTTGTTAATGCTGTACTCGGCAGAAAAAAAGAGGGGATATCTTGTTTTGGAATCCAGCTTCTCGTTTCCTTTTATAGAAAATATAAAAATTAATAATGTTTGTGAATGATTGATGAGGTGATTGCATTTCACCGATTTTGAGACCTTGGTCCATTAGCAAAATCATTTTGAGAACTTGTCTGAGCTTCCTGTCAGCAGTGCATAAGGGACTGGGTCAGTGATGTGGCAATAGTGCAGTGATGAAATGCTGTGCTGGGAAAGCTGCTTGGTCTGTAACTGCTCAATTTCATGTTTGTGGCACAGGAAACTGAATCCATGAGTGTCCTTGTGAGAATAAGCTGTTCGGTCATGTTTATGGTTGAGTTTTTCCTTTTTAGTTATTTACAATTTATTTAGACATTTACAGCTAGATTACTTTAATTCATCATCGCTAATCATTTAAATAGTAGGAAGTGTTTAATTGTCAAACCTTCTAGAAGAGAACATAAAATGATTCCTCAATATTCACATTTGCAAGCTCATTTCCATGCCCACCAAACAGCATTTCCAGCTCTCCATATAAGCACTGCTATGTTCACAGATGGGTTTGTGTTTTGGTAGAAGATGAGAGAAACAAGTCTGCTGTCATTCACAGAATTTTATTTCTTATTGTGGATGAAAAGAGGGACATATGATAATGCCATAACCTTGAGTCCTCATTTCTAGTTCTACCAGGAAGGAGCCACTACTCAGATCAGATTGTGTCTAAAAGCTGACAACAATAAAAAAATCTGTGAATATTGGGTACAAATGAATAATGAAATAGAATGGAATTTGTTTTGGTATTTATTTTGGGTTCCTTTTCAGGAATACTTTATCTGAGCTTATAGCCAGGATTGCAGCACAACATATTTTAAGTCAATGCTAGTAAATACAGAATGCAAATTTTGGACTTTGAAGTGAGGCTGTTTTCAAAATGTGTTTTGTGGATTAAGATCTCCAGGGACGACGTGATTAAAATTTTTTTTTCCTCTCCAGATTCTGCAGTATATATCTGTAAAATAATTCCATTTATGGCACTTAACCACGTGATTTGGGTTAAAGAGGTTTTGAAAATAAAATAATAAATGTTAAAGCAGAAGATGCAACTAAATAGCATAATGCCATGCAAATAGAGAAGAAACCGGTGTATGAAAACTGCAAATGTGTCTGAGTACGTGGCTGAGCTGGGTTCAGCAGTTCAATGGGAGCATTACACAGCTATCTGCATCTGATAATGCAATTATAGTTCAGCACACGTAGGTAAGAGATCTGTGTTACTATACGCAAAATCAAAGGCAATTTACTGCCACTCACTTTTAAAACAAGATTTTCTCTTTACCTGTCATTATTTGTCTTGGCAGGAAACAGAGTTTTGAGATTTTATAAGCTTGTAAAAAAGATGATGATGCATTCGGTAATTAGAGCTGGAACAGGCCTGCTTATTTTCAGTAGCTTAGAGAAATTCATTTGCAGAGTTGTCAGTGATTGCATTAGTTTCTTGGGTCTGTGTTTTATGACCATTTTTGCTAAAATGTGAGCCAGTTTCAGAGGATGAACGTGTATACCAAATACTCCAAAGTCAGTCAGATAAATAAGCTATTAACTTCCTATGCTTCCTGTATCCTCAGGTATGATATAGTAATGCATCGAGGGCATATGGAGGACTGTCTGCTTTAATCTGGCTGTGATTTCAGTCCAACTAAGGGAGCACTTAGGTGAACAAGAGTACTTACACAAATATCAGTTTAAGAACATGAAATTTGCATTTCCTTCCTGCAGAAAAGGAAGAGGGTATATGCAGTACACTGATAATAGGACATGTCTAAAAATTTTGGTGACTATCATCAAGTCACTGAAGATTGTGGTGGGTATAGAACTATGAAGATGATACTCTGATTCTTCACAATGGAGTGAAGTTTCTGGGATAACAGCTAAAAGGAGTGTATAGGTTCTCAGGATTTGTGTCAGTACAAGCTAAGAATGATAATGCTAAGGTCTCACAATAATTCAAGAAATTATCAGTGTTGATCAAAATGTTTTTCTTGGAAATTACTTTTTTTAGTCCTTTTGAAATACATTGGCTTATAAAAACTGTAAAACGTTTTACAAGGCCATGGCAAGGGATTAAGTGTTTGTGGAGTTTTTTGTGTTTCTTCTACTAAGCAGTTTAACATTCAGCATGCAATCACAAAAGATATTTCACATGTTTAGATTCTTGGAAATGGTTACTTTTGAAACTGAGAAATGCAGAAATTACTGAAGTCAATTACTTATCAAGTCAATTAATGGAATAAAGTAATTAAACTATTCAAATGCATTGTCTCATCCCCTGAAGTCTGTTGTTATCTCTCCAAGTTTTAATGTAATTTCATGACCATTTCTAAATCCACAATTCAGTGTTTGACATGTCTTCTCAAGCAAAAACTGATTGGGGGCCAAACCATCTCATCTTAATAAAGTGAAAAAATTGGTTTTAAATTAACTCTTTGAGGTAACTCACAGGAATAGGAGAGGACGGGTGGCAGTTTTATTTTCCAGTGCGCTGTGCTGTTTCTGAAGGGTCTGTTGTTTGAAAACTCTTGGAGTCTGCACTGGCATCAGGCAGCAGGAGCAGCTCACATCACGAGGCTCGGGACAGCCAAGGCTTTATTGCTCTGGACAAAATCCATTCTTTTCTGTTCTCACTGAAGCGATTGTTTCCCCCTGTGTCTTCCTCATTCTGCTTCCTCGTATTTCTGCTAAAACCACGAATCCCGTAAGTTTGATTGATTTGCTTTGCACGTTTCTTCCTAAGGCCGTTCCACACCTTTGAAGACTGTCCTTTTCATCCCTGGGCTCTCTTTGCTTCCAGTGAGGCTTGTGCAGGGCTGTTGGTTCGTGGTCACTGATCCCTCCAGCTGGCAACTCTCAGACTGATTTCTCTCTAACAAAACCTGGTATTTTTCACTAGGATACTGACAGCTTTAATATAGAACTGGTTTATTTATCTCCTATTGCTAATGAATTAGGTCTTGGCTATTGCACAAAAAAGTGGTGGTGGGGCCCACTGTGTAGGTGGAAGTACCTTTTTTTCAAGAGGCATTATTTTTTAAAGGCAATGAAAACTGAATTTAATGTGCTGTGGCTGAAACTTTTACAGCTGGGTGAATGCTGTAATACTCATAAATATTCTTCAACAAGGAAGACGTTGGTCCTAGTACCTCCAGGTATGCACATAAATGTTAGTTTGCTTCATTTCTTTTCTTGAAATTTTCTGTATTAACTTTTTTGGCTGATGTTGACAAGTGAATACAGAAAGGTAAAAGCGACCTAAACTGTGTTTTCCCGCTTTGTAAAAATAAGGTAATGCAATAATATCAGGAGAATGATACATATTGAATGAAACTCTGTGATGATGTCCAGGACAAGTCCCTCAGTGATTTTCTTATCAAAAGAGCATACCTGCCTTGGAATGAGTGAGGGCACTGCTGCTCACAGCACAGCCCCAGATGTGTCAGCATGGGCTGTTCATTATTTTAATGCAGAGCTCATGATACCTGAAGTCATGTAACCACAGTTCTTGAGCAAGAAAACCCTTGAGATCTGTGCTCATGCTGGAAAAGTTTGAAAGTCCCACACCCAGAAATCAACAGAAAGAAGTGAATATAATAATATTTGTGTCTTCAAACCTGTTTTGGCATTTTGAAAATTCCCTTCCTACTCCTTCCTACCTCTGGAAAGGGTAAGGCGTTAGGAAAGTAATTCTGGTATCTGTTCTTCACTATTTATTCCTATTAGAAAATAATTGGGGCAAGGAAGGGAATCAGCAACTTCATTCTCTAAAGAATAACGGGGAAAATAAAAGAGCAGATGAGTGTGATTCCTCCTGTTAAGGTCGTTGTATATATGACTGCCCAGCTTGATACGCAGAAGCAGCAGAGGTATTACCTGTGCTGGGTGACTCCGTGTAACTGAGGGACCATTGAAAAGAAAGGGAATCATTTCTGTTTCTGAATCTTAGCAAAACCCTTACTACACTGAAAAGGGAATATTTACCTCTTGCACAGAATAATGTAAAGGAGAGAAACACTGCAGCTATTTTGCTGCTGAAGGACCTCTGACAGCCTGACACCACCACTCTTCTCTCACTGGAGTCCCGCAGTGATTGGCATGTGGCAGCAATTGGTGCTGGTGTATTTCCATACGCAGGGCGTGGGTGCGTGTGGTGTGCGGGTGAGCAGGGAGAAGGGCACCACGCTGGGTCAGAACTCATAAACCCGATCTGCTCTGAGACTGACTTGGAGAAGATGGTGGAAAAAAAAAGTGGTGTGCCGTGCTGAGAAACAAATAAACATCTTTGGCACAAATAAGGTGGAAATTTATTCTGAGACAAGCTACAATGCAATATTCTTCATGTAATAGTAGGAAAATACAGGCTGTCAGTTATCCTTTTAAAATAGGGAGAACAGGAAAAGCAATCGCTGACCAATAGAATGTTTGATTTACAAAAAATGATTGCAGCAGTTGATTTTGTTATACCACTGTCCACTGAGGAACCCTGGGTATTCATTCTGTCTTCCCATACCAGATGAAATTACGTCAGTCTTGTCTAGGCACAGCTAAACCACACTCAGAGCTTTGTTAAGTGTATCATAACACCTTTTCTTTTTTTTTACCTGGGGGTAGTTTTACAGTACCTCAGCCAAAGATTCATATAAAAACATCTATTGTTTACTGGCTGATGTGTGGCTTCAGAAGTGTCACCTAAATTTCTATGTGTTACTCAGATGTAGTGCCTATTGTTTCCGTTCACCTTTTACTTTTCAGTTTTATCTTCTTCTTTTTTTTTTTTTTTTTAAAATCCTTTAATCTGCATTCCAAATGATCAACCTGTAAGAAAAAAAGACTTCTACAATGAAAACTTCCAACAGTTCCTGTTGCAAGAAATACCAGCCTTTTAGTCATCTCTGTAGGTCAAGGTCTCGTCTGAGGAACGGTGGACAGT
The DNA here is from genome assembly GCA_013400375.1 of Thinocorus orbignyianus. Lineage (NCBI taxonomy): Eukaryota > Metazoa > Chordata > Aves > Ciconiiformes > Thinocoridae > Thinocorus > Thinocorus orbignyianus. The sequence continues at coordinate 3,117,489 of VXBW01006290.1, read as the reverse complement.
TTGAGCATGCATTTTCCTGGGCAGCTGCAGTTGTGAAGCTGGGTTAGCTTTTGGAGCCCCTAGATAAATTAGTTTCACTTCTCTTGGGTAAACTGAGCCTAGAGCATCTTCTTTCTTTTTTTCAAACCACTCCATTTTAATAGGATATCCTGGTTTTGTGTACTTGAGAAGCATCCCTGTAGTGATGGACAGGACAGGAATTACTAGGCAATTCAATATGTATTATACCATATACCTCTTACCATGTGCCAGACCTTAGGCGTGCTTGGTAGCCACACAACCATGTATTGGTGGTATCATGCTCGAAAGGCTGGTTCAGGAGCTGGAGACACCTCACAGGGTGCAGTGGCACACAGCTTCCTTTGCCCACCCTTTCCCTTCCACCTCAGCCTTGCTCCTAACATCGTATTTGGACCTGCTTTGAGTCCAGTTTCTACAGAATGTCTAGAGAAGAAAACCCCAATCAACTGGTAATAATAGTGGGTAATTTATATCTATAGTGCTATGAAGAGAAACTTAAAAAATAGTTTGATTCGATGCTCCTGCCCTTACTTGAAATAAACTCTTATTTTAAGTGAAGATTCAGTACCTGAGAGATGCATAATTGAAATTTTGGGAGAAGTAATTAGTTTTGTTACTAGTTTGACTCCAAAATAATGATGTGGGTTTTTTTTTACCTGAGAGAGAATATAAGCATCTTGGATGTGATCTAAATTTCATTTTACCTTAGACAAAAGGTTTCTGAAAATAATGGTAAAGTTAATATGATGAAGAATTTTAAAATGTTTTCCTACAATAGTGTATAATCTATCTGAATTTAGTGCTTTTTGTTGAAATCTGGATGACCAAATATAGAAGAAACTTTAGCAGAGTCAGGGTTTGTTTCTGGGTCAGACTTGGAGAATGATGGCATCGGGAGGAGGTTGAGCTCAGAGTGATCCTGTATGGATCCGTTCCGCAGAGCTGTGGGACAGTCCGAGACTCTCCTGCCATGTGGAATGAAGATGTCCCTGTCCAGAGCTGAGCTGCCATGAGGAGCTGTGTTTGCAGAGGAGCCGCCAGGATGGAGCCTGCGCTGGGCTGAACGAGGGAAGGCATCTCTGCCTCCAGCTGCACGCCCAGCTCCAGCCAGCTGCCTGGCACCGCAGCCCTAAAACAAGCAGGTCGGGCAGCTCAGGATGTTGGTGCCTCCTCCCTGCTTCTCCATCTCTGGGTGGTTGCTCTCTGCTGTCTCTGCCATGGAAGCACTTCCCTGGAGGAGAGAGCAGGCTTTGAGCAAACCTGTTAAAGCTGGATAGAAGAGAGAGGTTCTGCAGAACTACTGGAGATTATCTAGTTGGGAACATTCATGTAGAACACGAATTTATATGATGTGTGAATTTTAAAGGTGAAGCTACTTGTTCATTTTGATTCCTTAAAGCTACTTACATTAAATGTACATAATACTGAAAAGATTTAATTCAGATTTACAGTATTAATGACTATTAATGCTTTTCAGTTATTTCTTACCTGCACTGCAGTCAAATATGTTTCCTTTGATCTTTAAAACAATTGTCATTTGCTATATTGGTAGATAATGGATATTTTCCCAAATAAATGTCAGTCACTCTGTTGTCTAGGCTTCCACTTATGAAAGCTGACTCCCCTTGGCCACTCCTCCACGATGGCTTGTGGGGAGATTGAACAGAAAACTGAACTAATGCATCCATTTTTCAGTCTCATAAAATGATTAAAGCTGATGTAAAAGGACTCATTAAAATTGAAAACATTAGGATCATTAAAAAGCCATTAAGCCACCTCACTCCTCTGATTTATTTAACAATAACCTTATTTGGTCACTGTTTTAAAGTCACAGAACCCAATCTTTTGGCTCTAGTTATTGGCAGGACACCCAGCATGCAGCAGGATGGTCATGATGAATCCATTCTTTGTAAGTCTTCTTTTACGTTAATACTTCAACTTTTGCAGATCCTGCTCCTGCAGTCACTTTGGCCGTGTGCTTAAATTCCAACAGGAATAGCTCAATTGAAACCTGCACAACTGGTTGCCTACTTAAAGGCTAATGTTCAAGGTATCAGGGCCTATTCAAATAGCCCATGCTGAATTCTACTATTGTTTAATGGACCTTACTTAATTCCACAGGCTTTGCTTACAAATGGCATTAGAATTTTAAGCAGTTTTCTGGAAAAGCTAAGTTTGAGATGGTTCGAAGCATACTTTAGCTCCTGGAAAAAACACATTTTCTTTAGCCCAACATAGCAATGGAAATCCCAGGCTGTGGGAAATAAAAAGAGACCTTTATCACAGATCTGATTTGATCTTGGCCCTTGGTACTTAATAGCTTGTACATATGATTAACTTTAAATACAGCTGCTGTCCCACGGAGTTCATTGAAGCTATTCGTGTACTTAATAAGCAAGCATATTTATACTTTTTATGTGGAGAACTACACTTTTCAAAGGGTTTTTTTATCTTTATGAAAAGGCTCTTAATTTCAGCAAATGAGTTTAAAAAAATCTTGTTTCCTTTTCTCAAAGGAGGCTACTAGGACTTTGGAAAAAAATGTTGAAAATTAGTGGAGATTAATTATTTTTGAAAGACTGTGCTCAAGTTACTGATGGTGCTGTCAGGCATATTGAGAGAGGAATAAACCCAACCTGTTTGCTTTGGCAGGGGGTTGGACTAGATGATCTCCAGAGGTCCCTTCCAACCCCACATTAGTCTATGATTCTTCTGTGCTTTTATAAGCATATTCTGGCGAGCTTGTACATCAGTTGTTGATTTTGAAAAGTATATCTTCAGAAAAAAGAGTGATTTAAGGAAATGAGATTGAAAGAAAAAATTCTTTGTCAAAAAACCTCATGATAAATCATTTATTGTAAATATACAATGTAAAAAGTCATAAATAACACCCCCCCCACCACGTTTCCAAGGGTCTCCCCAATTTGCCTCCCAGGCTACTCCGCTGAAGGCACCGGCTGTACAGTACCCCTGGTCAGAACAACCAGGAGCCAGTTCTCACCCAGGGTGGCCACATGTGAGGCTTCTTGGCTGGGCACAGCCGTGGACCACTCTGGTGTTTGTGTATCGGCTGTGCTGCTGCCGGCTCTGAGTGGCTGTAAAAGCCTGAATTGACATTCACCTTTATCTCATCCAAAAGTTCAAGATTCATAAGAACAGAATTCCTCCTGATGATAAATTTGTAGTGTACATCTCAGGCTTAGGAACAAGGTATTTCAGGAATTTCTTCATTTTTTCATTGAAAGGTGACAAATGCTTACACCCATTCTGTAGGGGTCTAATCCTTTCACTCTTAAGACACAATTTTTTATCGTATGTATTGCACCTAATGCTGTGTTTTATGCTACAGTTTTCATCTTACCACCATTAAGCATTGTCTTTTTGACACTGAGGGTTTTTTTTTGCTTTGTGACTGTGTTAAAGCATCAAAAGTGATTAGTCACACTGAAAGTAATACATTATTTTGAATCATACATCATAATATGGACTGAGCTTTATATTTTAAATATTTTCCTTTAAATTCTTCTGGCAACTGCTATGAAGAGGAGTGGATGTGGTCATGTTTTAAATTAAGGCATTCAGTGCAAGCTAGTGCTTGTCTGATATGGTTGTAGGGAGAGACAGTGCTTCTCAGAAAAGAGTGTAGAGGTTGGACTCTCCAGCAAACAGCTGCTAATTGCAATTTGCTGTCTAAGTACCTCTGGACGTATATTCCTAAGTGTGTATCTGGGAATCAAAAGGTCACTTAGAGGCTGTAACTCTAGCGTTCAGTAGCAGAGGGAAGTCTTTTCAGTTTTTGAAAGGGAATGTGCCAGAGGCGCTGTATTTGGGGAATACTTGTCAGAAGGTCTGCGGGTCTGCTTCTCTTGTTCTGTAGTGAAAGCAGTAGGGGTTTAATAGAAAGTTAGTCTTTTGTGTGCTTCACACACCATGATCCTAATAGGACATAGGGTGTAATTCCTGGGTGTTTCTCTAGCATTCCTCAAATCTCCTGGAAAAGCTAGATGAAAAAGTGAGGTTTGAGACTCATTGTTAATGCTCAGTTCTAGAGGAATTCGCCCATTTGAAGCAGCACCAGACACCTTGGGTCTAACAATTGGGGACTGTACAAGATAACTTACAAAACGTAAAGCTGGTCCCTGGCACTTTTCTCTAGCTTTACTTTCTGTAAGACAGTCTAACACACGGTTGCTTTTCTTCCTAATATTGTGCCTTGTGCATAATTTTGCTCTTCTTTTTCTGTAGGTCATTAGGCTTGACCTGTGAATCTACTGCAAGCAATGAGATAGGAAGGTGACTGCCACAGGTAAGTGCTTCTTAAAACAAAAGCTGCGTGTCAGTCATTTACTACCAGGGAATCAAACGGAATTTTTTTTTTTGGTCTAGTGTCACTATAGTGAGAATTCATGCCATGCTACCGATACAGCTGTCATTTCATTATAAACTGCTTCTGACTGGAGCTGTGGTTGAAACATGATTTGTTAGAATATTCAATATATATGTTTTAACACCACTCTTTCACAGGCTCACATTTTCTAGCCACTGAACAACTAAGTGCAGTAGTTAATTGACTGAATGCCAACTGCTGCTTGGGCTCGTGTTGAGACACAACACAAATTCTCTTCTAGATGTCATGGTCCTCATGACAGTACTGCTCAGAATTGGAGTGGCCTGAGGCTAAACCCATGTTCAATAAAAGAAACTCTCAGACATTCAAATCTCAGATTTTCAGGGGCAGAAATTAAACCAGATCAAAAGAGAGGACTGGTAAGATGCACCTGCCTGAGCAGTGCTCAAATTTGTCCTTTCTTAAAGCTAATGATGTTCTAAAATCTGAGAATGGGCGAGTAAAAAGCGTGGCAACGCCCTGGTAACATCCACACTGAGTGTGCAAACATGCCTGTGGAAAAGACAATCTTTATAAAGGTAACTTTATAAAAACTGAACCTAGTAAAAAGAAGCCCGGTGACATACAGAAGAGCTGGCTGAATCTCCTTTCAGATGGAGACCCAGGAGCATAAAGCCATGCAGCCTTTTGGAGAGCGGTTCCTCTTCAGAGAGTAACCAGCATATGCTGTGCTTCATTTTAGGACTCTGTTTCCATCTATCCAGAAATACTCAGTTTTGATTTGGCACACTTTCTGTTTTCCCTATAGATTTTACTTACATCAGAATAATCAGGAATCTTTTGTCAGTTAGTGTTACAGTATAATATTTGATTATAGTATTGAAGTTTGTGAAGAGCGCTGCAATAATGTCACTGCAAAAGAATCCAGCTCCTTCTCCATTCTGCAGAATAGTTCCTGGCACTCATCATCAGTGTGTTTGTTAGAATACAGTGGAAAGAAAAAAAGAGATCAAAGAGGATTTTTATACTGGGCATGTTGTTCATTTGCCTGATGAGGCCAATGGATATTTTTTTTGCAAGACTGCCACATGCACAGTGGGTGCACTTTGTAGCAGTTGATATTAAGCACCTCATCTGTCCATGGTGAAAATTAAAGTTGCTGCTTTTCCTGTGCCCAGGACAGTGCAAGATGGGCAAATTAAACGATTTATTTTGATGCTAACTTGTGTCAGTGTATTGGAGGGGTAGATGCAGGATCATACATGGCATAGTCACAAAGGTGAGGTCCTAATTTAGTTCTCAGTTTTATTTCAGCTTGGTTTTCCATTGCCAAGAGGCACAGAAGTTACTGAGTTATCCTACATTCACCTCACGCTGGTCCCCTATCAAACAGAATATCAGTGAAATACCTCCACAGAGCTCTCTACATGAAATTGTCCTTTTGTACGTCTCATAATCGGCTGCAATGTGACCAAGCATCTGGTGGTGACAAGCAGACGTCTTTGATTTATTGGCTAATATCACTGCTTGTTAGTGGATGGTTGAGCAGGAGACTAAAAGAGCATAAAATCAGAGAGAATAAATTATGAAGGCACCGAACTGTGGCATTATAAACCCCTCCTTGTCACAGCTGTGACATCTCCTAGGAAATGTGGGATGAGAAAGACATTGCCTCTTCAAAGACAGTGGCCACTGTCTTCTGATTTTAAAGAAAATAAAATAAAATAGCCCAAATCCACCAGCACCTTACCTAAAGGGTTAGTGTTGTCTTCTGCTTAAGCAATCTGCATCAAAACATTGCATCTGCTTGAAAATTGAATTTATTTAGCATCTCAGCCAGAAGTCTGGGGCATCTGAAGGATGCCAGGGGTAAAAGGGATATCTCTACAGTGAGTGGGGATCTATAGTTTTCTTTAAATGCTACCCAAGAATTGGATCAGAACACAGACTAGAAAAGCCAGGCTTAAGGTTCTGCTTCTCAATTTCGGCATCAGTAGCCTTGCTAAGCAGGAACATCCGTGTGGTCCCTGTTGTACATAGGGCTCCCCATGCCTTATCCCAGCTAACGCATGGCTAAAAGGGGAATTAGCTTTCCAGGCTGTGGTGTGTTGTGTTTTACAAACAGCATGTGGGTTGCCAAGTCACTCAGGTCTATGCTGCATTGCAAAGATTCGTTCTGGACTTGCAGGATTGTAATGGGGCAGATGTGTGAACGCATGACAAAAATTCTCAACTTTTAAGGGTCTGAGCAATCCTAAATGCGCTCGCCTTTTTTTTTTTAATCCACTTTTTAATAGTGAGTACTTAGCAAATTAAACAATGCATGTGACTGAACACAACGATTCTGATGGTCCCTCAGGACAGAAATGCAATCGATCTCAACTCTTATTCACTGCTGACAATTATTTTGAGCTGCAGAGCCATGATAATTGTGACTAGTCATAATGTGAAATAAACTCTATATTTATTCAGTAAATCAACCTGAAGTATGTGAGGAAGAAGATACTCACCATTTTGCTCCAGTGCAGTGACAAGGTGTTAAACTGAGTAGTGGCAACAATCTGTGCAGTGATTCAGTAGGGAGCCAGTTAAGAGATGTAATACCTTCAAGGAATAAATATGGTCATTAACATATGTAATTGACAGTTTGGTTTTAAAATACTTATGTAAATATTTTTGTCCTGAAGTGATGGACTAAGAACCAAATCAAATGGGGAAGTAAGAAAGTTTGTGTGTGGTTCTAGTGACAAGTTTAATTTGATTATTTCAATTAAAATCCAGTGGGAGTTCTTGCAAAGTTCTTTTTAACTATTCAGTGTTAGATACGCTGTAGCCATAATGAGGAGATATTCCTTGTACTTTTAATGAGCAGCACCAGTAACTGGGTATGACTTACTGAAAAGTAAAAGGAAACTTTTAAGGGTGCCCACTGGAACTATTTTGCTGCTGCGGTTGTCTGAGGGTGTGAGCCCTGAGCAGGTTCTGGGAACCGCGGAAAGAGGCTGCGCAATTAAAAGGCAGGAAGGAGCCGAGCAGCAGCTCTTAGTGAAAGGGAGAGGAGCACAGGGTAATGACAGGAGACCCTCGGGCAGGATGTGGTGCTACACAGCAGTTACATCAGCATGCCCTGAAACCATTCATGCAGCTCGGTTTGTAAGGGTGAAGAAAAAAAAGGGAATTCTTGGAAGAAAGGGTTTGTGATTTTTTAAGTTTGCTAATATTCAGGAAGAAAGTTTTCCTAATAGTCATAATCAAAAATGTAACCTGAAGATATTTGATATATAATATCACAGATAATAACATTTATCTTGTGCTAAGAGAGATGTAGACTGAAGGCTTGATAAGGAACAGCTGCAAAGGATGAAGTAATGATGCTCACTGTTTCAGTAGAGTTCTCTTGAGTAGTCTTTTTTAATTTTAAATTCATTTTTTCAAGTGAGAGCTGTTCTGCCTAATGGATTTGAAGGTACTGAATAGATTTTAAAGGATTTCCTTTGTGTTCATGTTAGTTCTGAAGCAGTTCAGCCTGCTTCTGCTTAGTGTTACAAAATGAGACAGAGAGTAAAATCTCCATAAAATATGCATAAAAATTTTAATCGTGAGTCCCAAAAATCTCTCCTATAAATAACAACCACTGCTAAAATCCCGGTGTGGATTTTCAGTAAGAAGAAAAGCATGACACCTTAAGACAGAATTCTGTTGTTTGCTAGAAGGTGGCTGTGTGTCAGTCAAAACATTTCTGACAGTGAAAGACATTCAAAAGCCACAAATACGTAGAACCTTGAAAGACAAATTAGGTGGAAGATAGTCTATTAATAGAAAACATAAAAATAAATGCCAGCCAAAACAAGTGCTTCATTCAGAGTGTTCAAAAAATCAACTTGTCAAAATTGTCACAGGCATCAGGATCTCGGTGAATAGACTTTACTTTCTCTAAAGCATTTCTTCTCATAATAGCAAAAAAAGGGTGAAAAAAACCCCTTAAAATAACTTAGGTGTAGGAAAAGGAAAATATCTAAGAGATGAGATTAATTTCCAAGATGTGCTGCTTCAAAAACTAAGAGATGTCTTTTACTCTGAACTTGGTGCGCAGTCCCACCACAGACTGCATATAGCCTGGGCAGGGCACTTACCTATTTCTTGGTTCACCAGGCACACAATGGGAATTTTAGTTGAGTTATGACTTGATGAAGATTTATTTTTGTTTTTACCATCTCTACAGCTGTTTGCTGGAAATGGGATTCAAAAAGAAAATACAGCTCTGCTTACCTTCTTCAGCTGGTTTAGGTCCTATTAACACTTCTTGATTTAGCACTTTTAAGGTTAAATGGTTTGAAATGCACAGTCACTGAAAAGTCTGTGAACAATTAAAAGGAGCAGTAGTTGATTTTAAATAAAAGAGGTGGAGCTGATGCAAACAACTAATCCAGCGATTAATATTAAAACTTTGATTTAATCACCTGGATCACGTTGGAGAGCCTGAGCTGATCAGGATGCAAACTCAGGTTCCCAGTGTCTTAACTCAATGCCCAATGTCTTGTGCTGTAGATACTCAGTTACATAAAACCTTACGTTTCTTGGAGTCAGAAAGAAAAGGTATTTATGTTTGAGATGGAAAACTCCTAAAATCCTTGCCTGGATGGAATTCCAGAAAGGAATTAATGCTACATTAGCCAAAACGTCAGTTACTGAATTATTTATAGGAGGCCTTTAGAAAATGTTGCTTAGTTCCTGATCCCAAGCAGGTGAATTCTCAGCTTTTGCTTCCTGGGTGGTTTGGGTTTTTGGTTTTTGATTTTTTTTTTCTTTGCTTACTGAAATTTTATCTCTGCTTTCCAGGGGATGCATACATGTGTATTTTTGTTTCATATCTCATTGTTAGGGATAGATAGCCCATGGGATACAGAACCTCTTAACAGCTGTGTGGACAGCTCTCACGTTTTGTATTTTCAAGAGGCTGTAAGTCACCCTCTTAGCACTGATGTCATATTAATTTTTTTTGGTTTTAATTGTTATCCTCATAAATCATGAATAAAAAAATCCCAATCCCAGTGTAGCTGATAGAGAGATGGTTTTCCAACAGACACGTCAAAGCAGAAATCTGCCCCAGGATGCTCTGAGTTGTTCTCTGCAGCAGGATGTCTCCAGTGACTACTGAGGATGCCTAGTGCCTGGAATTCCCTCAGCTCACAGCACTATCAATACTCACCAGGTAAGTCTCAGTATTACACGTATTGTTCTTCACAGTTGCTTGAATTGAAGGAAATATCCCACCAAATCAGAAAGTCAGGATATTATGCTGATGTAGCACTAGAGTGGCCGCTCTTTTGCTTAATAGTCATGGGTTTGGAGAAGGTACTTTGACTCAGATTGTCCCAGTTTGCCACTATAACTGCAGCTGCATCTGCTTCAAGCAATGGCAAGTTCTCCCGTGAAGGTCTAGTTGATATGATTCGTTAGTGGTGCACCATCCAGCTGATGGTACATACAAGTGGAATCAAATCCCAGAAGTGCAAAGACCTACATCAAAGAGGAAAAGTATCTCTGTGCTGCCAAGCCCTTAGCCTGTACAGGGTTGTTGGAGAGACTATTTAAGTGTACATCAGGATATCAGCTTGCTTTTTGAATCAGAAAAAAGGCGCCACGAGGAAACTTTCACCATCAGGTATTAGTTGCTCTTCAGCATCTTTGCAATTAAAACATTACTATTGCAAAGCCCTAGAGGCTTAGGAATAGACATTGCCTGTATGCTCGAGTGAATGCAAGTGTAACCATGTGCAGCCACGTGTGGTGAATCTGTCAGAACTAACAGCAGGAACTTTGATAAGAGTTCTCCATCAGTAAACCTGTTTGATAGCTCAAGGTCTTGGAATTGTTATTATAAGTGGCATCCAGTAGGGCTGCTGTAGTTAAGGGTCTGTCAGATTTCCCCCCCCACGCACGTCTCTAGGGATTTATTATACCTCAGCTTTTCCAAGTTGTGCTGGGGCTAAAACTATAGCCAACAACTTGTCAGCACAGGCAGGATTTTATGTTTCTCCCCTGAATGATCCAATGACTTAGTTCAAGAATTGGAGCGGGTGAGGATCAAGACAGTGTGTGTCCTTTTGTCTGTTGGAGTACACTGGGGTGAGAATCATTAGCAGCAATTAGTAAGAATGAACATTGTTCTCCACAAGAAGGGAGGCCTTTAATCAGGAGAAGCAGATCGACAGAAGGAGATGGGTGGGGAGCAGCAAAACCAAAACAGGCTACAGAAGAAATTAATTTTTTTCAGCGAAATTGCACTCTTGGAAATTCATTTCTGTATGAGTCAGTTATTGGGAAGATGGAAGAACTACTATTTTAGAATTTGCATCTCACTGAAAGAATTTACTGTTATTATATTTAGCAGCCTTTGCAGTGACAATTAGCAGAAACTAGAAGTAGGCTCAAGAACAGACTGTTCTCATTTCTATATGGAATTTAAACATTCCATACTGGCAGAGTAAAGGGCTTTCTATTTCTAAGACTGGTCAGTAAGGGAGACAGTAAAAGGGCCTGAAGATCAGGCAGTGAAAGCCCTGGTTGGGTTGCTGAGCTGACACCTGACCGGGCAGGGGAGATACGGATCCACTTTGCCAATACCATCTCTACAAGCAAAGTTGTATTTCCATCCCGTAGCTCTTCATACTGTCCTTGCACTTGGCACAGCAGATTTAGGAATGTTTCTGCTGTAACTGCAGAATGACTTTATAAGTACTTTTATGCACTTGTACAAAAATTAAGATGAATGTTTCATAGTTTTCTTGTAATCACTCTGCTTCACAGATTCATATCAAAATGTGGTAAGTACTATAGACTCCTGAAATAACTTCATGGACGTATAGAGATTTTTAATCTTCTGAACCTCCTAAGGTGTAGGGTATGCTGATGCAGAGAGCCCTGGGAAGTCAGGTGAAATTTCTGTTTCTCAATCAGTACGGAACTGGTTTATTGAGTCACTGGGGTACTAAATCATACTGGTACTTTGGGAACAGCTGATCCCACGGGTTTGTATTTGTTTGACATCCCTCTCACCTACATACCAGTTTCTGATGCTGTGATGTGCTCTCAGAAAAGAATAAGAAAAAATGGACTGGAGAAAGCACAAACGCATCTTGGTGCATTGTCAGAGGTGTGTCCTGCGTCCTGCAATCCCTGTGTGTTCTTGTCAGAACAGAGACCTTCACTCATAGTTCATTTTTATGACATACTTTTGGTTGCAGAAGGTACTGGAGGAAAACCATCCTACCTAAATTGAAAATAGGATCAGATGTTCCTTATCAAATCTTACTTTGCCAGAAAAGATCACCATTCATACCCTTTTAATTCAGAGTTTCTAGTACTTCTCCAACAGTTGTTTCCTTCTTTTTTTAAAAATTTGTTGCTTATTTTTTTTAATTCTCATCAATTTGATCTATCCTAGCTACTACAGCTGCTTCAGCTATGGATCCATCTCCTGCAGGCTTTCTTAGGAGAGGCAAATGTTGGGGGTTGTATAGGAATTTGGCTTATTCCTGTCAGGGCAGTGTGCTAGAGGCCCTAAGCCTGAGTTGGTCCCTACATCCCATGAAGCCTTTCACAGGATAGAGATACAGTCCAAACAGATCAAAGGGCTGCTTTTGACCTTCCCTGCCCAAGGCAAGATCTCACCACACACAGAAATCCTAGATGAAAGCATTTATTCAGCTGCTTAAATCAGGCTTCTTTAAATCCATAGTTCCCAACCCTAGATTGTGCAACCTTTGGATCTCCTTGCATGAGATAAAACCTCCATTTCAGCACTACTGTACACAACACAAATGGTTCATTCTCTGTATGATGGCGGCAGCCTGACAGAGAGACATTGAGATTCAGCAAGTGGGCGTTCTGATGGTCTTTGGTTTGAGTTAATTTTGTTTGTTTGTCACTGGTGTAGATCAGAGACATATTTTGATAGTCTTAATAGTAAAGGGTGACCTGTGAGTAAATGTTGGGAACTATCCTTGTCCTCTATGATTTCTATATAACCTTTTAAAATTATCAGAACATGAAATCATCACTATGTCTGTATTTTACTCCCAACGTAGCCTGGGCATAAAATAATAAATGGTAAAATAGCCAAGATTAAGCAGCAAGATTAAACATGGCTAAGCTTTTTTCAGCAGCATGTTTAAATTTTGTTTATGTGTGTCTGTATCACACTGCGTTCAACACAGCAGATGCATTCTCCTCTGGAACCAGTGAGGTTACCCCAAGAATTACTAATCCCCAGTACATCTTCCTCCTTGGCAGACATCAGGGACTCTCATATGGAACAATCCATCCTCTCATGTGGAAGCCTTCTTCTGAGTTCAGACCTTGTTTCAAATGTTCATTCTGCTGGAAGATATTTGAGCCCAATGCGTGGTCAAAGCAGGTGTTGTCCAGTTTCTGAAGTAATCCCTGTATGTTTTATCTGTATTCCTTTATTTCTGTCATCCTTTTGTGGCCTGAAGTAGAGGTCCCTCCAGTTGCTTCTGTCCCCAGTTTTATGTATGATTTTTCTCCATACTTCTAAGTTCTGCTTAGGACTGGAGCTGAAAAAGTTAAAATGTCATGGGATAAACTATTATTTTTTTTCCAGTCAGAGCCAGAAAAAAAGGATAAATCTATTGAAATGGTTTGGGCTTGTTTTGTTGGGTCTTTTTTCAACAAAACTGAAATGTTTTGTGAAGGTGTTTTAATTTCTGTGAAGATCTTGTGGAAAAGGAGAAAGTTTTAGTCACAGTCCTGTCTGGTTATTAGCCAGCTCTTCCCTCTAGGTCTTCAGTATTATCCTGTTAAGCTGGACCTTGTGAAGCTGAAGACCCAGCACTCTAGGGTCTCAGCTCTTTAGCCAGGTGAGACACCGGTATCAGACATTTGGCAGGGTGTCCTGCAGGGGGTTGGTGATGCTGGCTGCTTTCACAGCTGCGGTCTCTCAGGCTCAGCACTTCTGGCCTGGAAGCAGCAGCGGGGAGCAGCTTGCTGCTGCCTGTGGGGTGCCTGCCCCTCGGCAGCATCCTGAGCTGCTCCCTGGGCTGCAAGCTCCCCAGCTCAGGGCCAACTCCATGGGCTGGCAGCCGGCGGGTGTGGAAGGAGTTTTACCTGGTAAACTCCTTGTTTCACCTGTTTAAACTGTCTTTATCCCAATCCATGAGTTTTCTCACTTTCACTCTTCTGATTCTCTCCCCCATCCCAGTCAGGTTGAGTGAGCAGCTGCCTGGTCCTGGTTGCTGGCTAGTGTTACACCACAACAAGGACATTGAAACTCTGTCAAGAGTTTGGGGAAAATGTAAAAATTCTATTATTTATTATTTCCCCCCCCATTTAGATGGTTAGCATAGTGTTCTATCATGGTGTTACCAACTAGTCACCAGCTGCAGCTGAGCAATACAGTTTGTGTCTACTTAAAGTGTAGGATGGGCAACGTGCAATGGCTGGAGAATCTTCAGCTTTATTTAATCACTTCACTTTGCATTTGAAAAGTAATTCATCATGGAAAGTCAGTGGGGTATAGAGAGCACTAATTGCAGCAAAATATCAAGGACAGTTTTCCTCTGTCTTAATTAAACATTAATGAGTAAAGTTATTTGCAAATGCATGCTGCAGGGATGGACTTGTCTGTCCAAGTTTTGTAAATACTGACACCGGGTGTCAAAATAAAACACCTTAATTGATTTATACAGAAATAGTTTAAAAAGAGTGCACCTGGAGTGACATTTCTCTAGCTTTTTATAGAGTAGTTTCCTGATGAATTATTTATAAAGAAACTTGGCCTGACCTATCTTAATTACACAAGTGATTGTTTCCAAACTAATCAATTTTGTAAGTGAAGTGAATTCTCTCTGCTGTCAGTCCTTACTACTTCAAGAAGGAAACAGAATTAGAAAAATTCCTACTGTATCTTTGGGTAAACTGCCAATAACATCCTTAAAGTTACTAGTGAGCTCAGCAGAACACTACTTCTCATCTCAAGTTATCAATTTATTAATGAGGAGTGTAAGTAAGAAAGTTTTAAGAAAGGCTGTGAAAAATCCAGTCTCAGTTAATTTTTAGTGCCTAGCCATGGGGCATATCAAGTAAATGAAGGTAACTGAAGGAAGAGGACAGATTGTTTAGTATAAAGAGGTTGTTGGAACTGAAATGCTGTGTAGCAGGTATTCAGTATTTTGGAAACATGTAACACAAGAAATGGTTTAAATCAAGTATTTTTCTTCTCTAAGAGTATGTACCCATTTATTTCCTAAATATTTTATATTTAAATAATTTTTATATATTGGATTTATGATCAGTTCTTAAAGCCAAAGGAAGTGAAAAAGCCAATGACACCTGAAGCTTGTGAGTTAGGTGTAATGAATGACAGCTGCTGTGCAGATGGAGGAAAGCACCTATAGCAAGTGAACACACTCTTCTAATAGCTGTAGTAGAGAAGAATGTCGAGTAGGAGAATTCCAGAAATGGTCATTCTGAACTTCTGCTAGATCATGTACTTGGTGAAAAATGATGAACAGACACATAAAGGAAGAATTGGTAAGATTTTGATTTTTGATTTTGGTAAGAGGAAAAAAAAACCAACAGAAATTTAAGTTCTGCTTGAGGTAAGCTTTGCAATCTGTGCAGCTTTTCTAGCAGGTTTCTTAGCAGACATAATCTCTTTCTTGTATCAGACATACATTGTTATTACATATTCCTAAAATGCTTTTTATATGTGTCCTGTATTCACTACACTAATCACATGTAGTTTAATTCCTAAACATTCCAATTATACTTTGAAACCTTCCCCAACTTTGGAGGGGAAAAAAAACATCATCATGATTGACAAAGTGTTTGACAAAACAATTCCCAGAGTAATTTTCAGTGGTTCACTGTCAGATTAGAAAAATGTATCAGGTGTGGTTTCAAAGAGAGAGGTGGCACAACTCAACATTTCCATTAGACACAGACAATAGAATTAAGAGTGACTATTACAGTTACGTGTGACAGCAGATGTGTACCTTGGGACATGATTAGAATTCAAAGTGATCTTGAGATGCTTGGAAACAACTCCCCCAAATTACTCAAAATTTGTAGTTTGAAATCCCATGTTCTACACCCAAGCATCGATGAATCAGCCTCACAAATGAATGTTGCAGAGTAGCGGGCTAAGGAACGGGTCTGGAGTACAGGATATGACCAATAATGAGGTTAGCAGATGAAGATGGCTTAATTTCAAATTTTTCTAAAGGAAGTTCATGTCATAGGGGAATGTATTAACAGGACACAGGATCTGTTCAAAAAACCACAAACCAAGAAACAAAACTTAAGGCCCTAGTAAAGTGTCGTGGTTTGGCCTCGGCGGCAACAAGGAGCCACGTGGCAGCCCGCTCGCGCTGATCCTCCCACGGCAGTAGGAGAGGATTGGAAAGAAGAAAAAAGGCAGAGTCGTGGGTTGGGACAAAGAAAACTGTTTAACAGAACAACAAGTATAACAGGGCCATACATACCCGGCCAGCTCCCTGCTGCTCCCTGCTGTCCCTGGGCCTGGTGCACATGGGATGGAATAGCTGTGCCCTCACAGAGCCAGGGGAGAATTAACCCCGTCCCTAAAGGAAGCCAGGACATAAAGTCTGAGGAGGAATACTGTCCCTGATTTTGAGCACCAACTTGTAAAACAAGGATGTGGACTGGAGCAAGAGTTCAGAGAACATTAATAAGGGGAACAGAAATGTTGGGAAACTTGAAATGAGACACTGTAAAAAGTAGACTTTTTTTCATTTTGCTGTACACCAAGTGGAGACTTTCAGTGCGTAATTGGGTGATGTAAAAGGGAAGGTGATAATCCGTTCTGTGAGTATAGGAAATTGTCTGAAATACTGAACTGAAAATGTGGAAATAGACATCCAGACCCTTAGAGATACCAGAAGAGATGGTCTGTAGAGCTTGTATGGTCTCTGCCACCACAGCTTTGTAAGAACTGGTAAGATAGTACCAGGTGCTATTAGCTGTGGCCTTGTGGCCTTTCCAAATGTCCCCTTTCAGCCTTGTTTCCTGTTGATTCTCCTAACAAGTAACTTTGCAGATTATAGTATTATTGGAAACGTCTGTGTGATTTCATGCCCCATCCCTGGAGGGGGTTCAGGGCCAGGCTGGATGAGGCTTGGAGCAACCTGGTTTGGTGGGAGGTGTCCCTGCCCAGGGCATGGGGGTGGAACGGGATGATCTTTAAGGTCCCTTCCAACTCTAACCGTTCTATGATTCTGTGGTTCAAAACATGAATCAACATCTCACAGTTTGGTCTATAGCCAATTTTTGAGCAGGTGCAAAATCTGGACAATTGGCATTTGTAAAAAGACGCGTGTGTCTGAGATCCTAAGTGTCTCACCTCAAGTTTTATTCTGTTTTACGTAAGAATGAAGAAAAATTTCAAGCGATCCTACCGTTAGGAGAACCTCAGTGTGTATGATGTGTGTTGATCTGGGGCTTGTTGCGGTGCCTCCACAGTGTGGCACGCACTTGCATCACAAGAAATGACTAGTATTTATGCCACAGGTCTTGCAGGTTGCTGGACCTTGAAAAAATTATTTGTTGGTTTGTTATCTTTTTGTTTTCAGTTTGTTCTTCTTGTGACGTGTCAGTACTCTGGTCTTTATTTATTGATAGTATTTATGTTTGATTTCATGTTTAATTCCCGCTTTAGTTTCTTTTGTTTCTGTATGTGCTGTGTGGTGGTACCAAAGCTGCTGTTAAAAATACATGAGAATGAGCTTCATCTCATATACAACTGCACTTGAAAGGCTGGATGTCTTTATGCCAAGCTGTCCAATTTATCCTCTTTTCCTAATGCCCCCTTGAGAGACTTCTTGTAAGCACTAATCTCTTACATGACGGATGGCACAATGAGAGAGCTGAAGGTTAAGGTGCAGGAACAGGACAGAGATAGGAAGAAGATCCCTTCCTTCCCTATCAATATTTAAAGCTTAAGGTGTGTTTACATTGTTCATACAGTACATTTGCCAGCTGGAGCACTGGGTGCCAAGGCTGTGTTACTGCTCGGAGCTACCCAGCCTTGCCACTCAACTTAGTTGTGTGCTGCAGATGGACTCAATGATTCTTGTCACTTGTATTTTATATACATGACCATCTAGTGACAGAAAGCTGTGCTGCTGCTCTTGTTCCTGTACTCATTCCCTAATTGCATTATCTTGACTTTGAAGTCTTAAATCAGCAATAGCTTACTAAAAAGACTATGAAGATGGTGTGTTAAATGAGAGCCTTCTACTCCTTCGAAAAGACACACATGGCATCGAAGAAACTGGGCTTCTGGAATGAATAAATGACTGTCTAGAACATGCCTTTTTAACTTCCAGTGTTATAGGCTTCATAGAGCCTCTAATCTCCACAGACTTTAAAGAAGATTAATCCAACAGATAAATTGTAATGGGCTGTGGTGAGCTTGTGTGAAAATTTTGAATTAAAATCCTTGCGTTTCTCATGTTAAACTAATTTTCAAAATTAAGATTACAAAGCTGCTTTGCAATTTGCCTAATGTCTCAATTCAGATTTCCTTTTCTAGTAGTCAATTCGAGCAGCTTCTATTATCTTTCAGTCTCAAATGAATCAATCAGCATCTGACAGAGGCTTGTGGGTCCTCATTCGTGTTTGCCCAAGGCAGTGGAAATGAAATCAGAAGCTACCTCTATGAGCAGGGGGTTATAACTCAACACAGCAAAATAATGTTGAATTCTGTTGAAGACAATGAAATACACCATGAATAAATTAGACTAGCTCTATTTACTGCTTGTTGTGAATTGGGATTTTTGAGCTTATGCAGGGATTTAATCTATTTAGTCTTTTAGGATCTGATTCTTTAAGATGCCTTTCATTCAGGTCTGAAGGGATGTTTGTCCCTTTCAGTTTTATAGCTTGAAGTTTATACTCTTAATTGAAATTTAATAGGTTCCCTCAGGTTATGATTGCTCCTTATTACAGTCTCTCTTATACTAGCTTTGTTAATTTCTGAGACAAAAAAAAACAAACCCAAAATCATTCTTCATTCAATTTCCTACATTTGGAGGTGTAGAATGCCACCTAAGAACATTTTAGAAAATGCTAATGGTTCCAAAAGTGCATTGGTGTTCATAACACATTTTGTACTGATTTACATGCAGAATAATCGGTGACAACTGGCTCTGACCAACGTATCTTGCTAGATGGCTGACTTACCCTTGATTATCACAAGTAATGGAAGAATTATTATATTGTGACCTAATTACAGAGATGAAGGCAAAAGGGCTCTTCATGAGTCTAGGGAATTAATGTGCCTAAGCTTTTGAAACTGTCAAGAAAAGGAAAAATTTGGAGAGCTTGCTGTGTGGTTGACTGAAGCACAGAACTTGTTAGACTAGAAATGGTGGGACCCTACTCACAGGGAAACGAGCACTTTAAAAGGCAGCAAGCCTGGCAGCACATCAGTCACTTGGCTTTATTCCTGCAGTGTGGCAGGGCTCCGGGACGTGTTGTACCCTGCAGCAGGGTGCACTGGCTGTCCAGCAGAGAAGAAGCCTCTTAAACACAGTCCTCAACTCGCAAAGCTTTTGAGGCCTGTGCTTGTGTCAGGGTTTCACAGACAGGGACAGACAGGTCCAGCAGAAACTGCCTTTGTAAACCCCCAGCCCAGGGGTAGCAGAGGGAGGGAGGTTGTGTTTGCATTTCTATCCCTTTCAAGGACTTAGATGCATAAGTTGTTGCAAGTATTTTAGCCACTGTCTTATTTATGTCTATGGCAGTTTGTATGGAATAATTTATATGGTGATTTGTTTACGTGGCTATTACCAATATTATACCAGTAGTGGAAAAACTAAAGTAATTGATACAGTTGTAAGCAAAGCATATAAAGAATGAAGGGACTAATAATGTGTGGGAAAACTTCCTCAGGTTTATCTCAGTTAATTTAAAAAGGCAAGCCTTTGTGCCATACCAGTATATGGGTGTTCTGTGATGACTAAGTAGGGTATGTTTTGTGTTTAATATTGTCTTTTATAAAAGCTATAGATTCCATGTGCTAAGAAGTCTGTGAGCACACATTTTGATTACAACAGTGATTTAATAAGGCTGGTCCTTTTTCTGTGGCTACTTGATTGAAAATATAAGTCTGTGGTTTATACCTGAGGGAGCTAACATTTTCTTAATTTCAGACATTTAATTCAGTTGGCGATAATGCTGAGAGACAGGCATGCTTATTTGACTCCCTTGTTGACCAGCTGTAACTTCTTGTGAATAAACTGGAAAGAAATCTCCAGATGTAATTTGCATTTTCAATTCAGAAATACTTCAAACCTGCCTAGAGTAATATGGATGCAGAGCCAGTTACTTTAAAGGAGCTCAAAATTCTTTTTAAAGAAATAAAAAATAATTTGTTACTTTCCCTAAAAATTTGAAAATGTGAGCAATGTAGTGAATCTGTGGAAAAACTACTGCAGCACAGTACTGGCAGCAGCGTGGTTTGTGAGGGCTGGGTTGTACTGCTCTCAGCTCTGTGCTGGGATGGGTAAGGCATCCTTTGGGCCAGAAACGGAAGCTGTAAGACAACCTAGTTAAAGCACTTTTAAATGAATTCTGGTGTTTCTTTGAGCAGAGCTATATATGGGGTGGTTTTTTTTCTTATTTGTGCTGTGTGGTGGAAAGCCTTGTCCTCTGTAAACTGGCAGCCAGTGTGGGGCTCTCACCAGGAGCACCCTGAACTGACCTGGATGCTCTCAGACAGCTCCATATTATATGAAGCAAAATACTCTGTCCTATTAGCACTACAACTAGGAAATATAGTATCTTTGGTTAGTCTGAATTTTCATCAGCTCTAAAATCACCCCCAAGGTGTGAGCAGAGAGGTCTGGAGAACATTTACTGGTGGGTGGGAAGGCACAAGGAGCGTTGCAAACCATCTTACGCTGCACCACAGCTTGCCTCCGCACATGTGCCGGTGAAGTCTCCCAGAGGAGATGTTTTGGAGTCTCTGAGCCAGCCAAGCTTTCCTTTCATCTGGGCAGGATCTGCAGAAATGACTCTAGATTCTACCTGTGACACAATCTAATATGAAGCATTTGGGAACGGGAATTCATTTCCTTCTGAAATGAATTTCACAGGAAAATGGAAAGGCTCTATACTCTGTTACTGATCAAGTCTTTCAGAGATTAAACATGTCAATTAGTGCCTTTTACTTGCTATTTAGGGGTTGTGTGTCGCCCAGGTCCAATTGCAAGTTTGTACACAGTTACACAGGTTAAATATTTGCTGTAAGAAACGAGGTGCATGTGAAGCAAGAGAGATGGTGGTGTCAGCAAGAAGATGGGATGTCAGAGATGGGATCTGTCAAATCTTGCTCAGAGAGTACAGCTGGGATATCGCTGCTTGTAATGAATCAGCAGTTGTCAAATGGCAGCTGGGCAGGAGTGCAAACCCTAACAGATTAAGATCATTTGTGGGGTCAATATTTAGGAGACTGCTTCAGCTATTTTGTATACTCACCAAGAAAATCAGTCTTACAAATGGGAGGGAGCTTTAGCTGACATTCCTGGTCCTGTGTTTCTTAAGGAGAGGAGTTTAAGTTGTATTGGTCCTTTTTTCAGTCCACCTAAATTGTGAGGTTTAATTTGAATGAGGTGTTTTATAACCTGCAAAAATCAAAGATATATTCAAATTGCATAACAGGAGGATATGTTGGCAGATGAGCTTTGTCTGTGCCTCTGAGTGTCCTTCTGAGAAGGGCCCAGAAATCTTGTGTGGGGTGTGTTGTGTTTGAGCTGGGTGTCCCAGAGCCGCTGGGTGTCCCAGAGCCGCAGGGTGCAGAGCAGGGCTGGAGGGGAGGGGGCAGTTCACAGGGTCCTCAGGGCTTGTCAGTTCCTCTCCTCACCTGCGAATGGGAAGGTGGGGACTGATCTCTGTGTAAAGGATTGCTTTCTTTGACTTTCACATTCTGTGTTGAAAGCATAAAATAAGGAAACTGAACAAATGTTTCTCCTGTTTTGGGCAGCTCAGTTGAATGATGTTTATTAGTTTACTGTATGTTGTCTATGAACAATAAAGAATCTGTTACTCACAGGACTAAATATTAGATTGGATTAATCACTAGAAACATATGTTTGGAAAAAGTGCTGTAGGACTTGGCAGAGGATGGGCTCCATAAACCTGCCAACTTACCTGACATACTGTGGAAGTTGCAGAACTAACAAAAAGTGAAGGCTGGCAGCATGAACCACGTACCAGTCCTGAAAAGTTCAGCAAAAATGGTTTGTTTTTGACAAAGTTATAAATAGTCAAAACCAGATTAATAAACACTAGACATCAGAAGCTGTAACTTCAACTCCTTTTTCAGCTGAACCATGGTGGCTCTCTCCAGCAGCAGAACTTTGTTTGTCTGTTGATGCTGCAGAAGGGAATTGCTCAACACATTTGACTTCTTAGAGAACATTTGCTTATGCTGTTTCACTCTCCAGACTGCCTTGATCCCTGGCAGCCTTTTCCTTCTTTTTCTGTAGGAAGAAAAGGGTGTGGGGTGCAGCTGATGGTGGAAAAGGGGAACAAATAATGTATTTGTTGAGGAAAGCGATTTAGATTTTAAGCTGTTCTGAAAATTGAATAATGTAATTTTAAGTTTAGTGAAAAAAATTTATCAATTTTGGAGGTCTTTGTGGTTTTTTCCTTTTAAAATGTTTCTATGAGTTACATCTATGAAAGGGGATTAAAGGAGATTTTAATGCTAAAGAACCCCTTCTTTCTCTGAACCAGAAAGAAATTCTTTTCACTTTAGATTACAGAGAAAATATATTTTGCTGTATTTGCTTTGTATAAACCTCCAAAGTACATTTCTTAGATTCCGTTGTCACTAAGAGCATTGGAAGCTATTTATTTCAGACAAGGTAATTCCATGTCTTGGACAACTGCTACGGTGGAAATTAATAGAGCCCAATTGTAGGATGCTTATTTTGTCAAGGGATGACATCACCAAGTGGTGTCACTGATGCTCCGGCAGGTCGCTGCCTCCTGTCTTGTGCTGCCCAGGATAATGCGTATCCTCTCATTTCAGTCAGTGGTGACACACAATTGAAGGGAATGCCCCAATAAATGTGGGACAGGATTGTGATTTTAGAGGCTTTTGCCCATCAGTTTGTCCCTTTATGCTTGCTGTTTGCCTGCAGAAATTCTGTAGTGGCTTAATCTTACAGAACTTCTTGTTTGCTGCTTGCTTTGCATGGTTCTTTTTAGAAAGTATTTTAGAAATAAATAAATCAAAAATTTAGCTGGCTTCTGTCTTGAAATATGTAGTTCTGCAGTCAAGGGTTAACAGCAACATCAAAGTGATAATAAGCCTCTCTAACTGAGGCTATCACAGATATTTAGGGTTTCTACAGCCTGTCCATGTGTAGTGAGTGTGAGTTTAACAAGCCAAGGCTGTTCAAAATGTGCTCAGAGCCTGCACAGGAGATATAGTGAGACTATCCTTTACTGAACTGCTTGCTCCTCCTGAATAGCAAGGATATTAACTTAACTAATGATCCTTTAAATGGGTATGTAAAATATAATTTAAGCTACTTGCAACATGTAAAAGATAGGCGTCATTTATTACTGCCAGGCTTACTATCATCTGGAAATCAGAAAATCATTAGCCTTGATAGAAATGGTTTAATACAGCAGGGAAGAGAACACATTATTTAGAGCAGTTAAATGACAATTGATGCAAGTGCTGGCAAAATGCAGAAGAATGACTGTGATTTAGCAAATGATAAATACTGCACTTAGAACTTACGCATGCAAAAAATGAAAATCTTTCCTCATTATGCTGCATACTTAATCTAGGAGACAAACTTTTCTGAAATGCAGCATTCACCAACCCTAATTCTTATATCCTTTTTTTTCAGCCAAAACTCATGCTTTCTCTGTGGAATCCCCTCTATTGCATAAGAAGTACTGTACAGATTGCATCTCGTTCTAGAATTGCAGAAATACATTAAGAAGTGGGGTTTTCCCCACTGTTTTAACATTTCCTAGTAGCAGCCTGTGAGTTTCAGCAGTGAACAGACCAGCTCTTATGTATATGAAAATTATTTTATAAGTCTCTGGAAGAGATTTTACAGCAAATGTAATGTAACTCCAGCTTTCTGAAAGGCCTCCTTTTACCGTGAGGGTAGTGTGAAGTGACATTAGTATAAGTGAGAAGCAACTGGAGTCTGTGTCCCCAGAGCAAAGCTGTGTGTACTGCTCAGGGCAAGCTGAGGCAACAAACACCTTTTCCAGTACTGGGGAAATGTAGCTGCATAAAAATGTATATTAGAAAGGGGGAGATTACATCAGTATACTCTCGTCCTTTCCTTCTTTCTAGAAACATGAAAAATAAAACCCAACAAGAAAGAAATAAACCCAGACACCCTGCTCACCCCCCAAGCTATGCATTTCTTAGCAGAACTGACTATGTACTTGTCAGATGTGCTTTTCTGTGTCAGTGGATTTCCTCTCAAAGGCAGATGCAGATTCAGGTTTGTAACTGTGCCTGTCTCTTTTGGAACTTTTAATGGACATAGCCATGTGATTTTAGGGCCATCCACCTGAACTTGCACAGGCTTTGCCCATACTCTTGGTGTGGAGAGGTACTCCTGCATTGCACTGGCACCAGGGATCAATACCTGGCCCACTGATGTCAATTCCTGGTTTAATATTTCATTATATAGTGGAAAATTTTCTTGCAGAAAAACCTTAAGTGTTTTAAACACATACGAGTACTTGCCTGGGTATCTGTAGAGATTAGTGTATTGTTTAGGACAAGGGGCGATGGGCACAAGCTGGTACGTAGGAAGTTCTATTCGAATATGAGGAAAAACTTCTTTGTGGTGAGGGTGCCAGAGCCCTGGCAGAGGCTGCCCAGGGAGGGTGTGGAGTCCCCTGCTCTGGAGACTTTAGAGACCTGCCTGGGTGCCATCCTGAGGGATGTGCTTGGGGCAATCCTGCTTTAGCAGAGGTGTTGGACTGGATGATCTCTAGAGGTCCCTTCCACCTCTGACAATTCCATGGTTCTGTGTAATCTTCTGTCAGCTCCCATAGTGAGTCAAATATTATCAGGGATTATTCCTGACTGGCAGGCTTGCACATAGGAAGTCGCTATCGTGTGTGATGCACTGTTTTATTGCACTATGGCATCTAAACATGAGGAGGAGCTTCACTTTGACACTGGCAGAGCCCTGGAAAGGGCTGCCCAGAGAGTGGAGTCTCCACCTCTGGAAACTAAAGCACCCGCCTGGACAAGTTCCTGTGCAGCCTTGTCGGGAGGACCTGCTTTGGCAGGGGAGCTGGACGAGATGACCTCCAGAGGTCTTGCCGACACCATGGCGTTCTGTCATTCTGTAACATAGGGTAATTCTCAGTGCGGTTCCTGAGGGCCGTGGTTTACGTGAAGACGGTTCAGTAAAGTGGAAGGTGCTTATACCTGCACAGAATAACACTGCTTATGTTAACAGTGTCTTGTCCTTTATGAAATCACTCAAAGTAATAGTGTTGAATGTAATGAAAAGTGAATAAAGGCAATAAAAACCTTTTATCATTGCCAGATTTTTCTGGTTGTCTGTACACAAAATGTTCTGGGGTTATTTTTACCCCCTTATTATGTGTATTTGAGATCATAGAAGTCCTTGGATAAAATAATTAGAACTTTCTTTATAGCTGCTGTGGAAGTGTGTATGTAAGCTCAGTTTTTGCTTCATGTCCCCACTTCTCTCCCACATTATTTTTCACCAGTATGAATAAATATCCTTCTAAATTGTGTTTTCTGTGAAAACAAGAGGCCATGAGAAATCTGATTTTAAAGCTTTTTCTGGAAATCAAGGCACAACTAAATCAATACAAATAACGGATAAAAGCTCACTGCTGTTTCCTTGATGTTTTGAAGCATTTAAGTGACTATTGTAAATCCAAACTAATACATGTAAAATACCTAGTGCTCTTCACATCTGCAGAAAAATATATGACACGTTCTAGATAGACGATCTATTCAGTGGGTGGAATCAGAAAAAAATTGAAAAAGAGCTCTTGACCTATCCATATTTAATCTATACTTATTTGCCACTACAATAGGCCACAGTTTTCAGCGTGTGTCAGTAAGATTCTTATTACTTTGTCTGCAGTTCTGTGAGTGTAATTGAGGTGCATATCATTGTGTTTAGACATCTGACTACTCATCACAATTTGGAAGCTCTGGGTAAGAGCCCATATATCAGACAGCTCGTGCTAAAGATTTTTTTCTAAACATGTAAGTATCTTAGACCTCAAGTAATTTTAAAAGTTAATGGGCTCATAGAGCATTCCTTTCAAAGAATCCTCCCTCCATGTCTAAACCTGTTGTGGTATCTTTTTTTTTTCATCTGAAAGTATTACCTGCCATAATTTTCTGCAGCCATTGTGCTTTAGGATTGACAATATCCAGAAAAATGTCACTTTGTATAGTATAAATTATCTGTCTCTCTCTCTGTTCGGCAAATGGTGTGCTGGGGGAGTGAGCAGTGCTCCGGTTCAGAATGTGCTGATCAAATGCTCAGTCTGAGCAACCAAAGCAATATGGAAATTAACACGTTTCTTCTCAGGCCCAAGTGGTATCACAGGCGTCAAGAAGATGGACAGGTTTCAGGATTTTTTTAACAATCAAATCTACCGCTATAGAAATACTTGATATTGCATCAGTACATGGTGCCATTTATTTTGCAGGTTGAAGGTAAAAAAGGCGGCAGTACCAAGTGTTCTGTTTGCAAATATCCATCCACAGAGCCAAGGCTGTGCTGCTGAATTTGTCAGGGTGTTGCCTGCAGCTTTCCCGTGAATTGGATCAGACCAAAATGAACTGATAGTACTGTCTGATTGTACCGTAGCATAAATTTGCAGGAAACAGTATTGCAGAATCATAACACAGTGGTCGTGTCTTTATCTCTCCTGCTGCTTAAAAGCTGGTGTTGATGACAGTGTTTCCAGTGTCAGTGTCTGCCTGACGGCTGCTTCTTCCTCTCTCAAGCCCTCACAAGTAATTTTGAATTTTTTCTTGCAAGTTTCCTGAAAATGAATGCTAGCCAGGAGAATTCTGTGTGCCTGTGCACATGATGGCTTTGTTTCAACCATGCACATCAGCTGTCATTGAAACATGGACCAGTTAGGGGGTTCTTTTTTGGTTAATAATGATCAAGTGATGGAGTGACAGTGGATAAGGTGAAAAAAGAGGAAAACTGAAAAAATGTGTGTGATCTTATAGGTGATGCTCATGCCTACTGTTTGTTGTCTGCTGTTCTTTGAAGGCATTTTGCATCTTGTAAATATTTTCACCTAGGGTTTGGGGGGAAAAAAAAGGTGTCAAATGAGTTTATAATTATTGTTCCTTTTCACCGCAGTCATTCTATCAAAACACCCCTGCTAGACGCCTGGGGTCTATTCATTCCTGCTGTCATAGAGAAATTATAGTGATGTTTCAGGTTGTTTCTTTAAAATGGAATAGAGTGAAAACAATTTAGAAGTAAAAACTAGTAAAAACATTACAATTAAACCAATATTTACTCTGAGATTTATTTTGCTTGTTAGATTCTACTCCTTTCTCCCTTATTCAATCAAATACATTTTGCTGTCCAGGAGAAAGAGATAGGAAGTGGCCACTGGGGTAGAGAAGTCTGCAAAGCTTATTTAAAAGTGTTCCTTAATGGAGAATAATGTAGATTATTTTGTCTTACACTTGGTTCTAAAGTACAAGAGGTCTTGTAATATATTGCTATGTATATATATATATAAAATATATATACACACTTAAGTTCATGGTTAAGTTATACAGTTTTCAGTATGAAGTATAGCTGAGGGTAAAAGTATAAACAGATGACGCAGGCTAAAACAAAAATACAATAAAATATTAGTCCATCGTGTCTGAGCACTCACAGTCCCCATCACCTGGAGTTCTTTCACGTCTAGATGAAATTTTTTAATCTTTTTTATTTTTCAGTATTAACTCTCCATTTCTTTCCTGCCAAATTTCTCCCCACCCCATACCAGTTTGGTTTTTTTCCCCAAAAAACACCTTGGTTTTGGTATGGGCCAAACATCTGATAATGAACTTTCTTCTGACAATGGTAATGAAGACTTGAGAGCTAGGTCCATTTTAGGAAAGTAGATTTTATATAACCATTTAAAGGTAATGTTTTAATCAAAAAGGTAATAAGTATGTTGCTTGTTTTGAATAAAATGTAGGATCAACTTTGTCCCTCAGCAAGTTGAAATTTTACTGCACGTGAAAATAAGGAAGTGCAGTCACCCTTTAATACAGTAGGAACCCGTGAGAAAGGAGTCACAGAGTATGAAGGGTGGAGAAATGACAGGAAATACTTGTTCCCTTGAACCTCTGTTCCTCAAATGCTGCATTTTTTGTGCATTGAAAAAAATAAACCCCAAAAGTTTAAAATAGCTTTTAAATGTTTTCACCGCTGACCTCTCAATTGTCAGTTTTATTTAGTATTCCAAGGCTTTTGGGTGAGAGGGGAGGTGGATGTCTTTACCCTGAGTATGTTCTTCTGCTCAGCTTGTCTGTCATTAATTTCTGGCAAAACAATAACACCTGTTTGTGAAATAAGAGTGCATCAGATCAGAGCTGCTTACTTAGAACAACTGCATCTTGTTGTGATACATTGAACTTGAAATGAAGTGGATGTTTCCCTGGAGGAGCTGGGGAGGGTGGCAGGCTGTGGGGCACGGTGGCAGCGAGGAGGTGGCTGGCTGGAGGCTGAGCTGAGCCGTCCTGGCAGCTCTGGGAGCGAGCCTTGATGTTTTGTCATGTTAAGGTCTAAATGGGCACAGTCAGATTTCAGGTGTGGAGAGGGGTAGGGTTATGTGATTTCATTTTTTTATCATGGTAGGCTTTCTTGGATGTGTCTGGAATCTGGTCGTTGAAACTGTCCCGCTGCGTGTGCGGAGGCTGGAGCATGTGTGGGTACTTGCATTTTATAGCACACCATGAGCCTTTCCAGCTCTTGCTGTGTGCATCAGTGACAGGACAAGATAGACATATTCTGTTAGATGGAGTTTCTGAAAGGCGAGCAGCTGAGGGAACCACAGACAAGTCAAGTAGGTAAGATAAGATGCTGCAGGAAAGGAAAATGGATGGTGTGTAAAGAAACACCGTGGCAAGTGACTTGTAGCCAACCTAAGGTTCAGTCCAGCTGCTTCATCACTGTCAAATGCTACTCTGGAATGAAATTATAAATCCTGAGGGTCTGGAATTCTCTCTTTATTTGTACCTTTTTTTGCAGATAATGTAAGATTAGCTGTCTCCTTAGGTTTTGTTCTAGGCTGGCATTTTAAAGTTGATTTATATTTTTTAAAAATCTCTATATGCTTAGAAATGTGTGTGTATATCTTCAGGTGAAGGCTGTTATGTATATATTTCCAAGTTAAAGTGAAATAACTTAACATTGAAAGGCTGCCAGGCTTTTGGTATTCAGTGTAGCTCACAAAGGTTATAGTGGGTATTCCAGAGAAAAAACAACAAATATTCCACTTTCTCCTACAGTTAACATAATTAGCAAGTTATGCTCCTCCTGGCCTCTGCTATCCTGATCCTGTTTGTGTAGACTGGTAAAGAATTGGAGAGTAGACAAGACCGTGACTATCATATTTATTTCTCACAAACTTTAATGTGTAGCATGCACTATGAAAATGCTGTCCCCCAGATTAAAAGTCTCTGTGGCTTTCCGTAGAAGCGTCTTCCCCACACCCAGTGCCCTTGTTTCTGCAGCAACTGTGGGTATGGTTCAAGACACAGAAAGGTGAAAAAAGGCAAAGTAACTGGACGTGTGATCTGTGTGTTAGATGGTTGGACACCACTCCAGTTACAGTGACAGTGAGCAATACCTGTTGGTTGTGGAAACTGAAAAGATTTTCTTGGGAACGTCTCTATTCCTGGTTTCCAAACTACCTATTCTATCCTCAACATAATTCCTGATGAGTAATTGTTTACATGGTAAGTATTTATGTTACCTACTCTAATAACAACTATTTGCAAAGCGCATCCTTGTGGGACAGGATATTGAAAACTAGTACTGTTTCTTCTAGTTGCAGTGTCTTTTCCATTTTCATCTATTTTTACATGAAAAAGTTCATTTATTGCAACACCAACTGTGAGAAGCTGCTGCAGTGGCAACAAGCAAGAGTTTCAGCCTGAATGTCTGTAGCAATAGAATAATACATTTTGTAGAATCTTGCCAATCAATCAGAGCTCGTTTTTCCCTTACTTTTTCACAGTTAGTTGTATATTTAATCTTTCCTTTTCATTCAATATACTGCACAGGGAACTAGTGTAAAGGATCTCTGAAGAATCTCATAAAGAATGCCTCTGAAGATAAATAGAATATACTTTCCTATTACTTGCAATTAAAAAGATAAGTGAGGGTTTTTCTGTGTGGAAAACTTTACTTAGTTCATACTCTATGACATACATTATCTACAAAAATAGTCTTTATTAGTTCTGGTGCTCATGGAACTGCTCAGAGTAGATGATGTGGGTTACTAAATCAAAGTATATTCACTAAATGTGGATAAAGTAAGGGTGATAAAGACAGTGGTGGCAAAATTGCACATGGTTAAGCAAACCAGAAAATTTGACAGTGAACGATGCATGCTCTTACAATATTATGCATGTGATGGAGATGCTTTGAACTTCACTTGTTTAAAAACTCCAGTTTTTCATACTGTGTTTAGAAGTTTTTGGGATTTTTTTTCTACTTATGGGACTCTTGGAAGAAACGTATTTGTGTGAGTAAATTCCTGATACATTAGAGTTTCGGGTATGGTGGAGTACACATAAAGATGAGCAGTGTTTGTTCTAGCATAGCATAGAAATTTCTCTGAAGCATCTTTCCACAAAATGTTAAGTAGTTATCATAATAATTTAGTCATACAAAGTTGCTTGTGAAAGCTGAGAAGAGGTCAATGATTAATAAAATTTCTGAATTCCATTTAGAAGCACCCCACAGTGGAAAACAAAAGCATTTTGCTTTAATATAAGGCAAGTAAAATAAACTGTGATTTCCTCTTGTTTTCTCTTGCTTCTGCTGCCTTAGGGTATTTATTTTGTGTGGTCCCACGCTGACACGTGTAGGCTTTGCCATAGAACCTGGAAAGTAAGTAGAAAGATCAGATGTTTGCAGTAGGTAATAGAGAGTCCTGCTGTTTAACAAGCTCATTGGAATAGCATTTACTGTCGTGATGGACTCAAAAAACCTTGTGGATTGACCCTGCAGTGAAATAATAGCAGAAGTGTGGTGAAACCATTTGAAGTGCCAGGTCTGAAAGTCTAAATTCAATGAATAATCCTGGAAAAAAAGGTAGCAAAGGAAGCCTGGCTCAGAGGTTGAGAAAGGCTGAAAATAAGAAATCTGTTGGTGAAACTGTAGCTGCGAGTGTCTGCTGCGGGAAGCCGTTCAGCTTTCCTGGCTTCTGAGATTCCCAGTAGGATTCTGTAGACATCCGACTGGAGGCTGGAGGGTGATACAGGATGACAGTACAAGAATTTAAAAAAGTACTAGCGAGTTTCTGAGACCATCTTTAAACCACATAAGCCATTTTAGGGTCTTTGGGTTTTTTGTTTGTTTGATTTTGGTTTGGTTTTGGTTTGTTTTGTTTTTTTCCCATGGGTGGGGACAGCTTTATTTATTTATTTATTCAGGACCAGTTTAAAAATACACCCATCAGGTCAATAAATTTTGACACATGTAGGTAGCATGAAATTTTAGCTTTCACAGCATGTAACTTTTGTGTAGGCAGGGAAAGTAACAGGAAACATATTCTTATCAGCCCCAGCAAATACTGTTTGGTTAAGAATCAAGAGTTCAGGTATCTGCGGCTGTTCTACTGCCATTTTTATTCTAATCAAAATTGTCTGCTTTAGGGAAGATCAATTAAGAGTCACCTTCTTCCAAGAGTCTGGAGGCAGTTTTTGTAAATTAATCAAGTTTGCAAATACCTTTGTGAAATAGGTAGAATAATACCTCTTTTACATATGAGGAGAGTGACACACTTCAGGCACATGCCTTGCCCAAGGTCACTCAAACTGCTGGCACAGCTCGTGAAAAACTTTCTGTGTCTTTGTCACTACATCCATTGGAGCACAAACTCTCCAGCAATTCCCTCGGCATCCAGTGAAAATCAGATACTCTTTTCTTTGAAGTCTCTTCTTTCTATAGGTGGCCAATGCTTCCATTGATGGCAGTGTCTCTGATCTTTAACGGTTTTTTCCTGTTGACTCCTTCTGCCTGACTAGTTGGTGTTTCCAAGCTCTACTTTGAGAATTTCCCCGAACACCCTCTCCAAGTTCTGTGAAGCATTTTGTTGTTCTGAGTGGTGCTGTGTTAGCAACTCACCTGTCAGACCTTTTGGAGGGTTTTCCCAGCAAACCAACAGGAAGTTAAAAAGCTGTATGGTCCTTTAATTATTTTTAATTTTTTTTTTTATTTTTATGCATGGCAGGTTATGTCTAGCAAAAATCTGGCAATTGAATTGACAAATACAGATGAGAGAAATTCCAGGCCACACTTTCTGCTTTTGACAGTTTACACTACCCTCATTTTGGCACTATTTATTATTAGTATTTTTTGTTTTCCCTTACTTATGTCACGCTTTCATTTCTTCGCTTGATGCTTTTTGAAAACTGTGACACCCTGTCTCTGGCTGACAGGACAGGTGAGTTTCAGTCCTTGAGGAATACTCCTTCCTGCCTCAACAGAGGAGCATGGGTAGAAATCCTCCTCTAGAGAGACTGAACATATCATTTCTTTGACGTGTTTAGCCTTTGCTGACCAGACAGACACCCAGGAGCCAAGGTGTGCACTTGGGTGACAATATATTACCCTCTCATTGCTCTCTCCCCAGCTCCGGGCAGTTGTCCCTTTTCTGGAAGAAACAGAGCTTGTATTTTGGTGTATGAAGGATCAGAAAAGCAGAGATTATGTCCTTTTACTGAAATGTTTAATTATTTAAAATATATTTTGAGTTCAGTTTGAACAATTGCTTTTATAAACTTCACACTGTTACATATTACAACTAAAACTGTTGCATCAGGATTTATGAACACTAAGCTCAGCCCTTGCCTGAGCCTACTTTCTGTAGATTGATTGGCCATATTGTTATTTAGCATCTGACAGAGCACAGAAGAATATTAGGCATGAAACATTAATCAGCAAATTATGCATCGCTTTCACAATTAATGTGCAACTGGACTTTACTTTGTAATATTGTATTAGCTCTTAACATGCAAATTATTGTAGGTAATTACCTCATTTTTCAGTGGCCATTTGATGGATCGAAGCTCCATGCAGAATGTTCAGTGTGATTTAAAATCTTTCAATCATTGGCTTCTTTTTTGTAAGAATCTTAGTTTTCTTTGCCGTGTGTCAGGCATGAAGAGCCTACAGTGCTGTAAAATCTAATGTACAAAGTTCAGTTTTTCAATTCTTGTAACTCTAAGTAGAGCTGGCAATTTG
Source organism: Thinocorus orbignyianus (assembly GCA_013400375.1). Lineage (NCBI taxonomy): Eukaryota > Metazoa > Chordata > Aves > Ciconiiformes > Thinocoridae > Thinocorus > Thinocorus orbignyianus. The sequence continues at coordinate 3,084,582 of VXBW01006290.1, read as the reverse complement.
GGCAAGTGGTGCAGTTAAGATGTCTCTTGCTNGATGGTGTGTAAAGAAACACCGTGGCAAGTGACTTGTAGCCAACCTAAGGTTCAGTCCAGCTGCTTCATCACTGTCAAATGCTACTCTGGAATGAAATTATAAATCCTGAGGGTCTGGAATTCTCTCTTTATTTGTACCTTTTTTTGCAGATAATGTAAGATTAGCTGTCTCCTTAGGTTTTGTTCTAGGCTGGCATTTTAAAGTTGATTTATATTTTTTAAAAATCTCTATATGCTTAGAAATGTGTGTGTATATCTTCAGGTGAAGGCTGTTATGTATATATTTCCAAGTTAAAGTGAAATAACTTAACATTGAAAGGCTGCCAGGCTTTTGGTATTCAGTGTAGCTCACAAAGGTTATAGTGGGTATTCCAGAGAAAAAACAACAAATATTCCACTTTCTCCTACAGTTAACATAATTAGCAAGTTATGCTCCTCCTGGCCTCTGCTATCCTGATCCTGTTTGTGTAGACTGGTAAAGAATTGGAGAGTAGACAAGACCGTGACTATCATATTTATTTCTCACAAACTTTAATGTGTAGCATGCACTATGAAAATGCTGTCCCCCAGATTAAAAGTCTCTGTGGCTTTCCGTAGAAGCGTCTTCCCCACACCCAGTGCCCTTGTTTCTGCAGCAACTGTGGATATGGTTCAAGATACAGAAAGGTGAAAAAAGGCAAAGTAACTGGACGTGTGATCTGTGTGTTAGATGGTTGGACACCACTCCAGTTACAGTGACAGTGAGCAATACCTGTTGGTTGTGNTGCATGGCAGGTTATGTCTAGCAAAAATCTGGCAATTGAATTGACAAATACAGATGAGAGAAATTCCAGGCCACACTTTCTGCTTTTGACAGTTTACACTACCCTCATTTTGGCACTATTTATTATTAGTATTTTTTGTTTTCCCTTACTTATGTCACGCTTTCATTTCTTCGCTTGATGCTTTTTGAAAACTGTGACACCCTGTCTCTGGCTGACAGGACAGGTGAGTTTCAGTCCTTGAGGAATACTCCTTCCTGCCTCAACAGAGGAGCATGGGTAGAAATCCTCCTCTAGAGAGACTGAACATATCATTTCTTTGACGTGTTTAGCCTTTGCTGACCAGACAGACACCCAGGAGCCAAGGTGTGCACTTGGGTGACAATATATTACCCTCTCATTGCTCTCTCCCCAGCTCCGGGCAGTTGTCCCTTTTCTGGAAGAAACAGAGCTTGTATTTTGGTGTATGAAGGATCAGAAAAGCAGAGATTATGTCCTTTTACTGAAATGTTTAATTATTTAAAATATATTTTGAGTTCAGTTTGAACAATTGCTTTTATAAACTTCACACTGTTACATATTACAACTAAAACTGTTGCATCAGGATTTATGAACACTAAGCTCAGCCCTTGCCTGAGCCTACTTTCTGTAGATTGATTGGCCATATTGTTATTTAGCATCTGACAGAGCACAGAAGAATATTAGGCATGAAACATTAATCAGCAAATTATGCATCGCTTTCACAATTAATGTGCAACTGGACTTTACTTTGTAATATTGTATTAGCTCTTAACATGCAAATTATTGTAGGTAATTACCTCATTTTTCAGTGGCCATTTGATGGATCGAAGCTCCATGCAGAATGTTCAGTGTGATTTAAAATCTTTCAATCATTGGCTTCTTTTTTGTAAGAATCTTAGTTTTCTTTGCCGTGTGTCAGGCATGAAGAGCCTACAGTGCTGTAAAATCTAATGTACAAAGTTCAGTTTTTCAATTCTTGTAACTCTAAGTAGAGCTGGCAATTTGGGCAAGTGGTGCAGTTAAGATGTCTCTTGCTGCGGTATGTTTGAAAAAAAAAAAGGAAAGGAATTGCCCGTGATGCTATTTATAGCACCCAAGGCACGCTGCCCTTGTGCCATCTGCTGAAAACAAAAGGGAACCAGTGCTCTGATATCCTTTATATTCTGCTGTACATGGCTGCATTGCGTTCAGCAATCTGCCATCCATCGAGTCANGAAAAAAAAAAAGGAAAGGAATTGCCCGTGATGCTATTTATAGCACCCAAGGCACGCTGCCCTTGTGCCATCTGCTGAAAACAAAAGGGAACCAGTGCTCTGATATCCTTTATATTCTGCTGTACATGGCTGCATTGCGTTCAGCAATCTGCCATCCATCGAGTCATATGTGTAAAAGGAGTAATACAATTACATGATTAAATGTTAAAATGCCTCAGCAGTTTTAAATTTCCCATTCTTGGGTGCTTTTGTGTGTATTTGCATCTAATATATGTATAGGTTCACTTTACTACATGTCAGAAAGACATTATCATAACAAATACAGCGTATTAGAAGGTCTTTGGCCTGTGAAAATACTTTGATGTACGTGAATAACTCTGAGAATTTAGATAATTCTTTCTTCATGTTTTCTGAACTTGTATGTCAAAGTCACAAGTATTTGTTGTTGTCTTGTCTATTCAAAATCCTGCTCCTGTAAAATAGCTCCTCCATAAAAGTCAAGCAGTGCTAAATTGAATGCCTATATTTAAAGAGGTTTTAACAGATAATAAACCTTTTGAGATTAAAATGGTTTCATTCACCAAGACAGACAGTTTCCTCTGCAGCATGCAATTTCTGTCACATTATGTAAAATAGAATTTCAAAAATTAAAAGCACAAATAAAAAGTATCATATAAATTAAACCAGAAATGCTGTGCTTTTAGTCTTAAGTCAAGTGGAGACTGAAAGCAGGATATCATATCTGTCCTTAAACATTGCATTTCTATGGCTTGATCTGAGTTCTTTCCTGCCTGTGCAGCTTTAACACTCAAATTTCAAGCCCTGTTACAAGAATTTCCCTTTCACAACATCTAATTTATTCCTCCCCACCCCCATTTTAAGAGAAAACTAATGAATTAGAGTATGTCAAGTGCAAGAGAGAATTGCTTTTGCGTTGGTAGGTAACAGTTTGGCATTTCAGAATACAGAGTTTATATCCCACACTTGGTTCACCAGCACAGAGGTTTGTATCATGTCTGTTGTGGTAAGAGCCACTGACTGTGATTCTCTCGGAGAATATTTAAATGGGTATGTGAAATGGTGTGTCTGAAAAATGTTTTTCTCCCATCTAATGGCAATGTCAAATCTTCTGTTCCACGGAATTTAGTGCTTTGCAAACAATTTTTATATCCAGGCTATGAGCTAGCGGACTGATGAAAACACCATTTCTTACCCAGCACTTAATAAGTGATGGCGAGAAAATAGATGAGAGTGGTGATCCCTAAATGACTTGCTAATTAACAGTGCGTGGATAATTCAGGTTCATGCCTTTATCAAGCAAGGTTGGTTGATTTTTAGTAATGGATGCAGCATGTAGAGCTGGATAGTTTGGAAGACTTCTCTTTAGGATGATGTTTCTGAGGGAGCTGGGCATATATTTGCCAACTGGAACTGTATTTGTATTCTGAGAACGGAAGGAGCACACCTGATGTGTCAGTGTGTGCAGCGCTGCAGTGTATCTACTGATAACATTTGGGAAAGAGCTCATTAAAGTTAACTTTCTCTCCCTTCCTCCTTTCCCCAGTCCAAAGGTATGCTGTGCACAGGTAATACTAATGATACCGCACTCTTCACATAAATAAAAGTGGTATTCATATTTAATAACAAAAGAGCAGCAACAATAAAAAAGCTCAGGCTTTGTACTCTGAGTGTGGAGGGTAGGCAGAATAGGCAGGCAGCCATGCAAAGTGTCCTGCTTTACCCTCATTAACAATCCACCGCACTCTATGTTAGCTATAAATATTGCAGACCTAAATGGAGAACAAGAAGAGCAATCTTGCCAATGATCTTGCTTCTCAGAACAGTAGGAGTTGGTTTAAATACCCCTACCAATTACAGTTGAAGACTGGAAGCTGAAACGGGAGGTGAGTTGTGCTGTGCCAGGCAGTGGTGTGTGACATGACGTGTGCTGTTTTCCAGGCACACTGCAGTAAAGTGCCAGGTAGGGTTATTTTCTGGGTCCTGAAACTAGCACTGAGTGGTGGTTCTTCCTGCTTCCCAGCCAGGCAAGTCTCCAACTTCAGAGCATTTGTGAGCTTAATATTAAGTACCTTACACACTGTCCTGAAATCACCAAGAAATTATTTCAGCTTTTGTTATTACTATATGCTTCAGGTATATGAGTTGGTAATTTTGCCTGTTCATATACTAACTGTGGTAAGAGACTAGATTCTTGGAATAAGTCTTAACAGTATAGATGTTGACTGCTTCGTCCAGAAAGTTCTATCCTCACAGGCAACAAATGTGTATTGAAACTGCCTTGTTAATAGTTAACTAGGGCACACAGCACAAAGCAAATCTACACCGTGGACCTTGATGAGTGCTGTCTCTGCTGGTTGCATTTTCCGTGGGATCTCAGGAGGCTTCTGTAGCTACCTTGGCTGCAGCAGCCACGTTCTCCTGTGAGCTATTGGAAGATAATGTCATTATCCAGTTGTGGAGGATCAACTTGAGCTGTCAGGTGCTTCCCGTTTGCTACTTTTCCCCCTAGATTAAGTTCTTTTCACCATAGTCTTATGTTGCATGGTGTGTAAACACATTAGCAATGTTTGCATATTTCTAAGGGTGGGGAAACAGTACTTGTCACCATAGCTAATAATTAAGGAACAAGGTCTGGGGAAAAACTAAAAAAAAAAGGGGGTGGGAGGGAGGGCGGATTCTGTTATAGAGGTAAGAATGACCTAAATGTTTTCACCTAGAAAGTCCAGTACTTTTAATTAAGGTCTTTTTCTTAACTCTTCTGATCCCAGAAGTTATTTGTAATATTTACTTCAGAATCTGTAGCTGTCACTATGCCTTCTCTTAACTGGGTTTTTTTTACTAATAAAACTGCTATATGAATCTTGTAGAAGTTATTTTTAAATGAATGGAAGAAAACCAGCTAAATAACATTTTGAAATAAAAAATTTTAGGCTGTGGGGCTTTGATGCTGACTTGAATAATTTAGGTTGTTCACATGAATTGATTGCACCAGTTGCGATTTAAACTGATAGCAGTGCCATTTTGTCAATACTAGAAATACTTGCATTTCTTGTAACTAATTAAAGCAAGCTTGAATTGTTTTCTCTTGCTGAAGTCATTCTGACAACCAAGTTTATCAAACATTGCAATAATCTGCACAGACCCGTGAAGCGCCCAGCCTCTAACAGAAAATGGATCTGATGAAGGCCTGCGCTGTGGTGCGGTGCTTGGTTGTCTGCCAGAGGATCTGATGAAGACCCACGCTGTGGTGCGGTGCTCAGGTGTGTCTCCCAAAGGATCTGATGAAGGCCCGCGCTGTGGTGCGGTGCTCAGGTGTGTCTCCCAGAGGATCTGATGAAGGCCTGCGCTGTGGTGCGGTGCTCAGGTGTGTCTCCCAAAGGATCTGATGAAGGCCTGCGCTGTGGTGTGGTGCTCAGGTGTGTCTCCCAAAGTGTCGCAGCAGATTGACACAGTGGGGCCAGAATAAAGCAATACACGGATTAACTGGAAGCTGAACAGTTCTCACGGATCAATTACGATGGACTCCAGTCTAAGTAATTGGTATCTAAGGCAATAGAAGTTGCTGTGTTCAGTCACAGAACAGCTTTCAGGATAATTCTGATTTTTTAGCTGTTGTACCAAAAGAAATTAAATTGTATGTTTTGAATAGTATATAAAAATAAGTCACATATTACTGTGCAACCTTCATTGTTTCCCCTGCTCTGTCTAAAATTTTCTTTTTGGATTATTGACATTTCTTCATGTCTTGGACTGTTCAGAACTGCCAAGATCAAACAAGCTGATTGCTACAGCAGTACTGTGAGAGGATAGTTGAGTCTTTTAAGCTCAGCAGGACCTCTTCCCTGTTGAGGCTATACAATACAACAGAAACGTTATTGCAGTGAGGAAGGCCAACCCCATACTGTGTCACATTGCCAGGAGCGCAGCCGGCAACTTAGTGAAGCCGTCCTCCCCCTCTGTTTTGCTTGTGAGACCTCAGCTGGAGTACTGCGTCCAGTTTGGACTCTGTAGGACACGGAGGACATGGGCATGCTAGAGAGGGTGTGGTGGAGAGTTGTTGGATATCTTGACTTTAGCAGGGCTTCAGTGTGGTCTCCCATGTTAAGCTCAGCCATTCCAGATGGCTGGATGGATGTGGACTGGTTAAGTGGATGGAAAAAACAGGTGTAAAATTGACGGGACTCAGGGTTGTGATCACGAGTAGAAATCCATCTGGTGGGCAGTTATGAGCAGTGTTACTCAGGAACAACACCATTTGATGGCTCTGTTAAGAAGCTGGAGCCAATGTGGTAACAAGGAGAAACTGAGTGCTGTGTTTAGGGCTGAAGCCTTAAGAGCGGAAGGTAAAGGGGCGATGCTAATGCTGTCTGTAGCTGCGTGACAGAAGGATATCGAGGAGATGAGTCGTGGAGTCTCATGGTGAAAGGATGAGAGACATTGATTGTAAGTTGCAATATAATTCTAGTTAGATGTAAGAAAAATGTTTTTGTGGTTAAAGCGTCTGGTCACCAGTGTTGTGGGCTCTTCAACCTTGGGGGTTTTCAAAACTTGACTGGACTAAGCCGTGAGCAACCTGATCTAATTGAAAGGACTTTGAGGAGGAGGGCCCTTCCAAGCTAAATTGTTGTCTGGTTCTGTGAAATTATACACATTATCCTATTTTATAAAGAGAAATTTTAATGCATTATCAATAATGAAATTTGTAATATAAAAAGCATACAGATATTTCAATGTATTTTTAAATAAAGAATAGGATTGCCTGCTGATTTCAATGTCTTGTCAGTGCAGGAGAATTTAATTCCTTCTGTTCAGAAGTCAAGAGCTGAGATACGCAAGTAACATCCTTCATTCGGGCTCTTTATTAATTTTATGGCAAATGAACATACCCAAGAAAATAAAAGCAAAAGCAAATGAATTTACTTTCTCTCTCTCAGGATCCTTCACCCTCCAGTCCTCTTCCTTTTGCTGCTGGACCCTCAGTCCAGACAGCTCTCTTGAGTGCTGACAGGAGTGTCGAGTTTAGTTTAACTCTGCAGGTCTCACCGCACCCGCTCGCTGCTCAGTGAGTGTCTGAGTGATTCCTAAACTGTTATGAAACTTCTTGTGATCCATCAGATGTCCAAGAATTTTAGGTCCATACAGTAGGGTTTGCGTCCATAGAAGCATCTATTCAAGGAATATTGTAGGAGTGGATGAACAAGAGAATAGTCTTTCTTAAACCACTGCAGAAACAAACTTTTCAGGTAGCTAATTCACGAGTTAAAGAAAAAAGGGTTTTTCAACAAATGTGTAGAATTCACTAAGGAAGAAGGATGAAGGCAAGAGAAAATACAGTGGGAAGTTAAAAGTAGTGATGTAATCAATAAGGGATAATTATAGCATCTGTTTAAGGATCCATGAAGTGGTATTGTTGCATATTTTTGAGGTGATATAAAAAGATGTTCAGTTTTAAGACAACACGTAATTGGGAATGAATTTTTACAATCTCTGAATAATTTTGTTTGTATTTATTCTAAATTAGGATAAAAGCTGCTGAGAAATACATACTAACATGTTGGTAGCCAACAACCAATAGCTTTCCTTGCTACTGTTACTTTTTTTAATGGAAGATGTTAGATATTCAGAATACTGACTGTTGCGTCTGATCAGCCTGTGATGCGAGCTCCTATTTTGCACTTGGTAAATTTGTAGTCAAACACCTTCACACTGTGTTTCAGGCACAGAAGAGGATTTGCCTAAATAACAAAAAATACATTCCGTTAGAGGAAGAGAGGTAACCTAACTTTTCTACAGTACAGAAAACTTGGGATTCAAGGGCAGCTTTGAATAAAACCTGTAGTTTTCACATGCCCCAAGTGAGTTCTCTCTCTTATGTGCTACTCGTTCTCTGGGTCATGGAAGAGAGCTGCTGTGCCAGGGTTCTTCTGCTCTTCTGCTTAAGTGTACTGTTTAAAGTAGTATTTCATACACTTACAGTGATTGGAGGTCGAATTTAAGAGCTTGAGTTTAAATTCTCTGACTCTCTTTCCCTCTTTATCCAAGCTGGCTGCGCTTGTTTTGACTTTTCTCCATGATGTTGCAGTTAAACTGAAATACGACAGTTTGCTTAAGTGTGTAAGACTGGAGTGATGCCATTCTCTGTAGTTTCTGTGGTCCCTGAGGGGCTTACAAATTTCTGTCTTTTCCAACATCCTAGTTACTGCTTGTCCATGTTAGTGTGCTGGGTGTACAGGTGTATTACCCTCCTGAGTGCCATCTGGTTGTCTCAGACATGGAGTTCCACTCGGCAGTACCCAGGGACTTAAAGAAGTAAAATCTGAGTCTGGAAAAGGCAAGTTTTAGCAATTCTTTGCTTCAGGAATCTTTTTTTTTTTTTCTTTTTTTTTTTCCCCCTCCCCAAATTGCTATTAGGAAAGAAACAAGCTTGAATTGATTGATATGTGATATTCCCTTGAAACTGTAGGAAGTGCTAAGCAGTCAGCAGTCACCTACATGCTAGAATCATGTGGGTATTGTGTTTCTTTACTAAGGTTAAACTGGTTTAAAGTAACATACACAACATGTCCTGTAAGTGCTGATTATCGTGGAACACAAGATTTTGCAGGTGCAGCCTCTGAGTTTGCAGCGTGCAGATGTGTTTTATGAATGTTACCCACATCCTCTTTTCTGTTTTATTCCTATTGCTTCTTACGTTGTTTATCCTGAGAGAGCTTGAGAGATTTCAAAAATCAAAATGTATCTTCTGAAAAATGCAGGGGTTTTTGCATATCCCCCTCAAGAGCCTCAGTAGTATGAAAAGGTGTACATAGTCTTTTCTGTTAGGAATTATATTTCTGAAATAGAAGATACTGAATATTTAATTTTCACTGCAATTTAGACAATAGCAAAAAGTCAGTATTACTGAAATTAAACAGTGTATAATAAATAACATAAACAGTAATTTAACATTTCTGTCTGCGAAATAACCATAAACAGGATATTATTTTCTACATTTAATTTTTAAACCTTTTGAATTGATTGTAGATGGTTTGTAGCAAATTTTAAGAAGCCCAGTGTTTCTTCATTGTTTTCAAATAAGCATCATAGTATTGAGTATCAGTTTTTGTTGAGAACAGCACGTGACACCCTCAGTGCAGCCATACACAAGAATTAATAAATGAAATCAATGTTCACATGTAGAGCAAATATAAAAGTTTTTTAATATAATGAAAATCTTTAATCCTTTAAAAGTTTGTGCAAGTTTTTACTAATTTAATTTAATTCTGTTTTTTCCGCAAGCTAATAATCAATGGTTGTTACTATTTATTTTGCAGTAGTCTACCACAATAAATCTTCAGCTTATGGTGTACTTCTGTGGTATTTTCAGCTATAAAATTTCCTGTCTTCACGTGCTGGCCCTTTGTCATGTGGTTCATTCTGCCTGTGTGTCCTGGAGTGAGAGCAGCAGCATCTCTCACAGGACTAAAACTCAGAAGATCATCTACTGCCAAACTGGATACAGCACTTCATTAGTGCAAGATGTGATAGTGGCCAAAAAATGGACGCAGTAGAAATGTGAGGCAGATAGCAAGGCTGTGTTGACATCTGTTTTTATTAAAATTTAGACGTACTGCTGGAAGGAAGTTATAATAGATGAGGCAGCAGTTCCTCTACCACCCAAGTGTATGCCTCTGGGGCATTATTTGTGAGTGGTTCCAGAGACCAGAAAATCTGAACTCATTGGGAGGTAATATTGGTCTTTCTTCACCAGGTTCCATTGGCAAAAGTCTCTGTACTTTTGTGCTGTGTTTGATAAGATAAGCAAGCTTAAGTTCTTGTATGAAGTACCCCAAAATGAGAAGGAGCTTCTGGTTGTGTAGTTTGAAGTAGGACCTAGTGGATAATATCCTCAGTACCAGGGAAACTTCCCTTGAAACCAAGTATTGTGTGCTTTAAAGCTAAAACACTTGAGAAAATTCTTAATTGGAGACATTCAGAATTTCCTGTTTCATAATTATTTTATCACCATAATCCTTATCTGGAGAACAGTGTCCTGCATTGCTTGGTTCATAATTTGAGACATTACTTTTCCATTCATGGGTTGTTTCCAGAAATTAAATGCCCAGGGCTGAGAATATTTATTCATTTGGGTTTGTGCATAAACTCTTCCTGTCTGCTCTTTAGAGAGAGGATTTTTATTGTTACTGAGTTAGGTTGGGAAATGAAGACTTCAGCCCAAATTATAATTATTTTTCTGCATCTGCTCCAATCATTTACATGGTTTATGCTTGTAAATTAGGTGTTAATGAAATCCAGGTAGGGTAACAGTGTGGAACATCAGAACTGCAATTGACTGGAGAAGTAGAGAACATTAGAATATCTCTGAGGAGATGACTTCACTTGAGCAATAACTCTGGGGCGTTATCTGACATGCAGGGAAGCATCGTTCTATTGCAAAAGTTAACTATAGAGGCAACTGAAAATCCATTTTATACAAGAAACTATACTTTTTGTACTTTCTTTCAGAATGGAGCTTTTTGGTTTTTCCCTCTTGTAGCATTATTACTCAATGCTTACATTCCAGATAAGCAGCTGTTGCACGTATCAGAGTGTCTGCCCCTTCCCAAAGTGTTTTGTGCTCCACCTGCCTGGCAGCACCGAGCAGGAGGGACCCCTCCAATGCTTCTCATTTTAGGTATAAAGGGATTTTGTGCTGTTACATGTTTTGTGCTATAACATACATGCTATGAATGTTAAAAGCAACTAGTGTTAACGTTAGTAACTTTAGAAACCTGAATTATAAAAAGTTACTTGTAGAATTATAGGGAACCATGACATTGTTTTAAATTTTGTACGCTGAGATGTGCAGAAGATTGCTACTGAATCAGTGATATTGAGTAGAATGCAAACACGGTGTGGTGCTTCAGCTCTGAGGTTATATATTTGTGATACTCTAAATATACCTGCCCTTTTATTGTTATTTACTTGACAGTGACATTCGTTCTTAGGAGAGTATTCATCATCTTAGAGTGATGGAAGAACTGATTAGGGCTGATGTAGCGTGTGAAAGATACCTTCAGTGCAGGTATCTCCTTGAGTCACACCGTCACTATGATATTCTCTCTAGAGCTCAGAGATGGCCTTTTTCTGAGGAGGATTTACCAGAGGGAAGTGAGGGGGCAATGGGTGAATTACAGCCCTCTCATTGAACCAGCCTGGAGAATGTTTATAAAGCTGTTGTACTAAACTGTCTGGGATTGAGAGTTAAGAATAAATGGGAAATAAACAGTGACTTAAAAAGACAGAAAATAATATAATTAGGACACAACAAATACCTTCCTACATTACTTCATACAGTGTATATATGTATCAAGTGACACAACAGTTTCTGTGGGTTTGGGGTTTAAATAGTCAGATAAATTTACAGATGGATCAGGTATATAACTTGCTACAAATTTCAAACAAAAGTTGATTAGCCAAAATTAATAGAATTATCTTAAATAGTAGCACGTTGCTTTAAAAAAAAAAAAGGGGGGGCACAATTTTAATTGTAACATTTCATTTGGGCATGCTCAGAATAAAATATTTTGAATTTTCATGGCAGAATGATACCTTGTGTTGGAATATAATGAAGTACAATTGAAAGTAAAATTAAAATGAATTTAAATACAGTCTTGCATGAATATTAAAAAAAAAAACCTGAAAGAGCACACTTTTGTGAATGAGGTGTTTTACTTTCTGTCTGCCTCCCAGTGTTTGGAAGGGTTATGTTTTTTTAGAGTAGCTAGGAGGACAAACACAAATGAATCAATTATTCACGTTATGCTACTGGGGTACTAAAATATTCAACTTGTTGATTTAGTGTGAGTGTATCAGTATTGTTCCTTCTCTTGAATTCCATGCAGTTGCTTGGCCAGTACAACTGTTTTGTACAAACTGCACCAAAGGAGACAATGGTATATTCTTTACTTATCATCCTGTGTTATATGAAAAGTTATTTTCATTGGCACATACTCAGAGGAAAAAAAAAATTTTTTTGATATATAGTAATTTCTGGTTCCTATATCACAGTGACATCTTCTGAAATGGAAAATTAAGACTTGGAATACAGTAAAATTGTAGCACATTCTCCTCACGATAAAACCCAAACTTTTCAATATTGAGGTTTTGTGATTGAAAACCGTATGTTCAGTGTTTGTAGTCAAGTCAGATTTTTTTATGTGTAATCTTACAAGATTTTGAAAGAGAAGTGCCTATAGGGTCTGGGAACAATAGATGATCAGAGATGTGCATTTGGAATAATGGGAAATGCAGATTCCGTTGACATGAATTAGATTTCTGTAAGAAGAAAGAACCATGCGGTTACTCCATGAGAACATTTGTTCTTGTGAATTTGAAGGGCAGATTCTTTTTTTCATTCAGATACACTGAAATTAAGAACACATTTTCATTGATGCCATCTTCCTAATTTCTTGCAGTTTTACCTAAGAAAGACAGTAGCAATGATTTTGACACACGATGAAGGATTATGGCAATACTGAGCCTGAAATAACGGGTTCAGATTTCCATAATTTATGAACATGTCCCCTCTAAAAGCCATCCTGCTAATCTTCAGACTGAAGGAACCTGATTTACCAGGGTAGGGGTTTTTTTGCTGTTGTTTTGATTTGTTTTTAAACCCAAGGAGCAAGCTGGAAGAATATTAACTCATCATATTAAAAAATAAAATTAAAAAAAATTAAATGCTCAAAAAAGTTAAAGTTCATAACCTTGATTCTTATCTCTAGGAATGTCATGTATCACCCTTGTGAAACTGCAACTGAAGGCATATTCCTGAAGGTTATTCTCTCTGAACTCAAAAATTTTTTAGAAAACTTGGGAAAGGTATATTACTTCACTTCATTGGCTGAGGGAAAAAACACTGTAACACTTTTGCTTTCTTTTCCTCTTCTTAAGCGTGCATTTTCGTACATAAACCTGGTTTTGAAACACTAATGAAAACAATATATCACTTGGGAAGAATTCTACCCAAGATCTTGGAAATCTTCCTATCTGTGTGATTGTTTAATTTGTCAAACTGTTTGTGAAAAATTCCCCCTCAGAAAGTTATCTCGTACATCTTCTCTCTGGACGTACCAAAGCAATGGAACGTAATAAGGGATATATAGTATTCATTTTTTTTCCCTCTTTAAAACATATGTTATGTCTGGTACATAGGTCAAACAATCTTATTTCGGTTTCTTTCTGATCATTTTCTCAGACTGGGAATATAAATGAGTTTTCCTCAGTTGACATAGATTGCTTTTCCTCTTATTCCCCTTCCCCCAGCAGCCTGCTTTCCTCCCTTTGTACAAGCTCCAAAACAAAACACTTGCTTTCATTTCTGTCTGCTTTACTGTGAATATTAAACAGATTTATGAAGTATTTTGCATATACTAAGTAGAGCATATCTTACTGTTCAAGAATATTTTTCTGATACTTAAATGCTTCTTTTCCAAACTCTTGTTTTAAAGACTAATTAGTTTATAATTACAAGTTGAATGTAATTGTTTGATTTGGAACCTAATAATTGAGGTAATAATCTGGATAATTTAAATATGAAGAATTGCTTGATACTGAAAAATAAGAAATGAGAGGGAGGGAGGAAGAGGAAGTCTCTGGCAAACATTATGTAGTGATTCTCTCCTGTCCATGGTCAGGTACGCTTTGAATTTAATTAGTCTTTAGGCAGTGAATTAGGCAGCAAGGAGATATGACTAAAAATGATTATTTGTTTCTTTTGTGAGGTGAGAATGCAGTATTACACGTAGCAAATTTCATGTTTGACATTAAAATGTGATTATTTTTGGCAGCAGCGTTTTAAGTGCTGCTGGGGCAGTTTGGGAAGATGGGCAGTCAGTAGTTGAACTGTGCCATCTTTGGGAAGAAAGGTGTTGGGCCAGTCTGTGTGCCTGAAGGCACGGCTGGAGCTTTCTGGGCAGCGTTGCTTTGAGCAGCAGATCTTTGGGCAGGAATCAGTGAATTGTGATAAATGTAACTGTGGGGATCAAAACAAATTGTATCCCCGCTTGCCTGATCCTCTTTGCCTTCAGTAATTTGTCTTTATTGTAGTTTAAGCAAAGATCAAGGATGGAAGCAGCCAACACAGGCCCTTGTTTAAAACCTTTTAATGTATGTATTGAATTTTAGTGGTACAGCATAGTCTGCCATGGTCATAAATGACTATGGATAACTAGATGCCTCTGAACAAAGTCTGGCATGCTGTGTAGAGGGTTAAGGTGTGTCCCAGCCATATCTAGGTTACCATACGACATTAAGTTTCATCACACTTTATATTGGAGTTCTGCAGCATGGGCCTTGTAGGATTGGGAGCTATCAGTAAGATCATGTTGGTTGCAGCCAAGGTTCCCTTCCTACTCTCGTTGGGAAGCAGTAAAGAAGTGGTATTTTGTTTTTAATATTGTTATAATGTATTACAAAAACCATTGTATATATTTGTTCTCTAGAAAAGTCTGTTTCTACCTATGTGAAAAACTATATATAGATTATGTCTGTGTCACACATGAGTCTGAAAACCCTACTGTTGCTAAATCTGCATCATGCAAGTGTAAGTAACAGGCAGAGGAGAATTTTAAATGAAACTCGTTTAACCTGTTGATAGGCAATGCTGATAGACACAGTGAAAACAGTCAGCTGTAGCTTGGTATGAGTTGTTAATCCGGAAATTTTTGTTTTAGAAAGAAAAGGCACTTTGATTTACTTCATTATGTTGCATATAAATGAAAAGTAGGCAACAGATAAATATCTGTTGTCATGACAAAGAAAGCAGTTGTAGCATTTGCAGGGAAGTCTGCTAACTTGTGTTTACTATTTTATTATTGCTTTCACATCTCAAGCAAAGCAGAGTTTTTCATTGTGGATTATATTGTTTGTTTCCATTAGCACATGAATCAAAGGAAGTTCAGCTCAGTCAAACAGAGGGGGAAAACAGGTGTTGGTGTCCGTGATTAATTTAAACGATAACTTGTTGAGTGTCCAAAAATACATTTTAGTGTCAAACGTGAAATTTGGTAATGTGTAATATAGCAGTTTTCTACCAGTGGCTCTCAGATGGCTCATAGCACCAAGTGAAGATGTTGCATCTGTTTGAGAAGAGACCAGGGTTTAATATCCCTTGGAGAGGGCAGCCAGAAGGGTGTCTGATTTTCACATGGATGAGGCTGTCTGTTGAATGTACCTTCAGGGAGCAGGTTAAGCTTCACCTGCCACAAGTAAACTGAGAGGAGACTCCAAAAACATCACTGTTTGTGTGTGCTTAATTTCTGTAACTTATGTATGTTTACATATATGTATTTATATGTACATATATGCATTTTTGAATTGCGTATATTCTCTCTATAACTTTATAAAGTGAAGTAATTACATAATTACAGATATTTTTGCACCTAGAGCAACATGGCATGAAACAATACTGTAACTAATTGCAGCACTGAGCTCAAAAGGGGAGTAGACTTTATTTTTATTTCTGTAAATTGCAGTATTTTTAAATATTTAGTTAAGTCCAAGGTCAGAATATCTCCAAATGGCCTCTGGGTGAAACTGAACTGACAACTTGTTTCAGGGTTTTTCCTAGGTGAGTAAATAGGATGCGAACTCCTGGAAGGCTGCACAGAGAAAGGCTCATTATCTGTTGTTGTCAGTCATGTTGCTCTGTTTATAAAAGAGTTGTGGGCCTCAGTCCTTACTGCTCTGCATCTTGTGTGATTGATTTTATACCAGTGATAAATAGATGTGACATGCTACTGAGTCATTATGGTAGGATATTACATTCAACAGCAGTGTAGGGTGTGATTTTGAAAGATGAAGCTTTAACAAGAATCATTACATCCTTTCACTTACTTCACAATAAAGATTTGTATCAAAAATACCTTTTTACAAACTTCTGAATAAATACTGAAAACGTACAAAAATGTACTTTTGTAAATTCTGCCTCACCCTTAAGTATCTGCTGACAAAACTGATGAGGGACCGATCTTTTTTGTTTTGCTAGCTTTGAGTTCTGCTCTACAGAAAGAATCTTCTTTCATCAATATTTCCGTAGCCTCTGCCTGTGATCTTACCTCTCTTTCCATCCTGCGCAGTGATGTTGTCCTTGGCACTGTGGTGTGTGATCATAATGAAAGAAGCAATTCCCGCTATTCTAATTCATGCTGGTATTACCCATCACTCCCTGTAGTCTGCCCATGTGTAATTGTGTACCAGGCTTAAGAATATTAAGGCTTGCACAGTCGAGTACCCAAATATGTACAGGGGAAATAAAAAGGCAAGACCGATGCAGCCATTGCTCTGCCTCTTTCTGTGCTATATTTATGAAGGCTTTTAATTAGATGAAAATTTACTTACCTTCTTATCTCTTTGCCCTCCCTACCTTGTACATATATGATGGTAATTATTCTTAAAACATCTGTTGCAATAAATACTTACTGAAATTATCACTATGCTTTTTATTAATTGCACTGTAAGTACTATGAATAGAAAATACTAAGTACTCTCGTACTAGCCTAGTGTTCTGACTTTTCATTAAAGCAGGTGGTGTTGGTTGTAGCATGGAACCTGTCGGCTCACCATGGTTTGGCTTCGGGGCAGCACCAGAGCCAGGGGGCAGCCCGTTGGCTCTGCCGCCCCCCAGCGGTGGGGAGAGGATGGGAAGGGAAAGGCAGACTCGTGGGTTGGGACACAAACTGTTGACCAGAACAACAGGTATTACAGGGAAACAGCAACACGATGGAGGATACAAACACCAGTACGATACCGACCGCAGCCCGCACCACCTCGGCTGCTGCCAAACCGCACCCAGGTGCCACCTGCCCAGAGATAGGCTGCTGCCATGCCGTCACCACGGCCACTTCTGGTTGTTGCCCCTCCCCTTCTGGCCAGCTCCCTGCTGCCCTCTGCTTCCCCCTGGGCCTGCCGCACATTGGGTGAGATAGCTGTGCATGCTGTAGCCAGAGGAGAGTCAGCCTTGTCCCTGCTGGGAACCAGGACACTGAGGAAAGACATTGTGAGAGTGAAATAAAAAAAAATTGTCTTCAGTTCCTTTAGAATTAAGAGTGCTTTTTTCCATCCAGGGGAAGAAGCTCCTGCAATGAAGGACATAGTTTGGATATTTCCCACCACACATGCTATACTGTTAGTTGTCAGGTACAGCAAACAATGGGTTTGGTATTTGCTCACATTTTCTTTTGCTATTTCTTTTTTGGGACTTCATCAGTATCTGAGTTAAGTGTCCTTCTGTTTTACTGCTGGATATCCAGTGAATGTTGAGACTATAACGTATCTATGTAGATAATCAGATGTTTAGCAAAGTAAGTTTTCAGAAAAAAAAATTGTCTTGTATCCATTTCTTTTGACATTTGAATAATGATATTTTTCTTTAAAAATACAGCAACATGTTTTCATCAGGAGAGATTTAAATATCTGTAATATCCCACAGTTCAGGTGAACTTTTTGCACCTGAACAGCAGTAGATGGTGAAATGAAGTACACCTAGGTTTTAAGAATTGCCTGGAGCCTTTAGATGAAACTGTTTCTGATTTTTAAGGATGTGTTGTTAAAGATGCACAGATGCACAAGTTAGCTTTTAATATGTACACATTCCAGTGCCCTTTGACTTCTAGAAAAAAACCTCAGTGAATGGAAACGGGCTTTAGATTTTTTAAGTACATAAATTAATACCAGCAAAGGTGTGTATACTTTGATAAATTCAGGATTCCATCTGGACAGTGATAAGAGGCCTTATTCTGTTCAGTAGGGATTTAACTAAATATTATGCAAATATTTATCTCAGATGGTGGCTGGAAATCTTATGTATTTATTCCCACAGTTCTATTTCAACTACTCTGGTTATTTTACAACATGATCAAGAGAAAGCGAAGAAGTGCAGGGACGTTAACGAAATTTGTTATGCAGAAACCGTAATACAGAATAATCCTTGAAAACAGTTGGATGTAAAACTCAAAAGCCATGGCTAAGCTTAGGAAACTGTAAATGTTTTGAAATTTATGGATTTCCAGCTATGGTGTTCTGTAATTTGAAACCAAGCAGCAGTACCAGTATAATAATGAAGATAACTTTAACTGAAGAAAATGCTTACTAGGTACACGAAAGACAGTCACGACTGCTGTGCCATTTACTGTGATGTCTTTTAATTTTTTGGATCAGCCATGACATCACTATAGCAAATTAAGGGATGTTTTACTACATTGTGTTTGAATAGCAGTCAGCCGCCAACTCTGGAATTAAAGTTTGTTTACTACCATAAAACAGTCCATGAGATTGGAAAATTTAAACATATATCTGGAATCATAACATGATTTGGGTTGGAAGGGACCCAGTCCAACCCCCTGCAATAAGGAGGGGTATCTTTGAGTACATCAAGTTGCTTAAAGCCCTGTCCGGCCTGACCTTGAATGTCTCCAAGCGTGGGACACCTGCCACCTCTCTGGGCAACCTGTGCCAGTGTTTCAGCACCCTCGTGGTGGAAAATGTCTTCCTCCTACCTACTGTAAATCTGGCTCCCATGGAGCCTGCTCTAGAGGACCTTCTTTGGCAGGGAGGTTGGATTAGATGATTTCCAGAGGTCCCTTCCAACCTCTCGTAATTCTGTAGTTTATGACATTTATTTATATTGGCTATATATTCAGATGTCTTAGAAAGCTTTTTAGGTGAATCTTCAAAATAAAAGGTACCTTCAAGTGTGGTACTCAAGAACTTTCAGTCTTTTTAAAACTGAAGTTCAGTGAATGATTCTATAGTAATACTCTAGTGAGTTATAATGAACAAAAGCTAGTAAGACTCGATTATATCAGATTAGCTGTAGATACTTGTATTGCTACAGAACACTTCTTTGCAAAGTGGGCATTTCACATGCTTATGTATTGTGTAACTTAAACTGAGAGTTCTTTAAGTTCTGTATTTTCTTTAAAGTCTACAAGAATCTGTGCTACCTTCTTTATTAAAAAGTGACTTCTGCAGATGAAGGGCACGTTTATCCATCACCAACGGCCTGAGCTATTCAGTCACCATTCTTTTACCTTCTTTTTATTAAATTAAACTGATAAATATGTGAGTCAAAGGATGGTTTGACCATTCTGTTCTCTTCTTGAAATTGGCAAATGTCATCTCCTATTCTCTGTCAGGCCTACCATTTTCTTCTGGTCTTGTCTAACTGACCTCTTCCAGTTTGCATTGTCTGAGCTGAGCAAGAGGATCACTTAAACTCCATGAGTAAAGCACCGAAGGAATTATGTCACTGTTCCTTTTTCTGACGGTGCCGTATCAGAACATTTTATCAAAATGTGAAAAGTGATCACAAGGCATTTTAGTCGTGAGTTTCTATCTGCTGCCAATCTCCCCCACGTGTGACAAGGTGAGTATTGTGTGCTCGATATTTGTTGCTGAAAGCATCAACCAAAACCACATGCATTTGCTCCTAAGGATGAGATCATTAAAACTAGTAAGATACTGAAAACCAGACAGGCTAAAAGACTTCTTTAAGAAACTGGTCACATGGGAAGACTTAGCATCAGTACATTTTTCTACGCTTTTGATAAAGTTAAAAGATTATTTCTACTTTGGTTTATTTGTATTTCAGACTGAGCTCTAACTTGAAAACTGTATTTGAAAATATAGAACATATTAGCCAATTTTACCTACTATATTTACCCTACAAAATAGGGTATCTCTGTCATTATATGTGCAGGTTATAGAGAATGAAAAGAATCAGAGTGATGCTACAAGAATTTCAATCTATAATGTAACCTGCAATTTTGCTTGCACTCTAAGAGAAAAAGGACAGCTGCAGTAGGTGTTGTTGCTTTCTGTGTCGTAACTCTGCTGGTCAGTACAAAGGACTTCAGTGCAGCAGGTCAAGATCAGATTGTAGGAGAAAGGGAATAATTCAGTTCCTCAGCTGATGAAGAAATGTTATTATTTCTTTATAGATTGACACAGTCACTAGACTTTTTTCTTTAAATCTTCACCAAAACAATTTTCAATGTCAATATAACCAGTCTGTAATATTATATTGATGCTAAATTATAAAAGTATTTATTGTAGGCTTATTTTAAATGCAATGTATAATTTTGTGACAAACCTTTTAGTGGGTCTGTAAATTGACATCTCCTGTAATCAGCAGCTCAGAAACAATAGTTTTCAATCAATCAGTGAAAAAACCCTTCTGTAATACACGTACAGTTCTCCAGAGAATCACTGTGCTTCATAATTCAAACATGCACTTTTCCCTTGTGAGTCATAATAGAACAGCAACCATTTGGAGCCCTTTAAAATGACAAAATAAAAGGAGTTCAACACTGAAAAGAAAAAACTGCCAGTTAAAAGCTGGAAACAATTTCAAAATGATGCTTTTTCCAGGCAATAAATACTCAAACTTCAGCGTAGACCTTTCTGTTAAGCAGATGTTGTTATTGGCATGGCTGCTACTTATCTCTAAAAGAATCAGTGCACTTAGAGCAAGGTCTGTGCCGCCTAACTGCAGTAAGTGCACTAGGGAGAAGGGATGGCAGAATTCAGCATGTCCAGAAATGTTTCCCTACATTTCTATAACCATTACAGGAGTATTTCCTCCAAAGGCAGTGTTTGTATTTATTTTCTGGTATTTCTTTGTGAGTATGTTTTTTTTTTTCCTTTACAGTGTTCTTCAGTAGGATTTCCACATTTCCATAGATTTCAGTGCTGGTTTCATATTTTTAACATTACCTCTGGAAGAAGAGCTGAATATAAGAGTAATGAGACTATGGGTAATTGGACAAAAAGAAACATTCTTTTCAGTTCTCTGTCTCTACTTCATCTTTGGTACCGACATTCCCCGGGCACCGTGCAGTAGCAGTTAGTTATATAATAGTTCAAGCAGAAGGGGCTCTCTTTTTCACCCCTTGTTAGCATTCAAAGGTCTATTCATACAAAAGTTAGTAAGATTAGTTCCTCTTGCTCCAGGAAAGGGCATGCCCAACACACCGGTGTGTGGTATAGATGAACTTGCATTACATGTAGTGGTTTCATTTTTTTAATCCATTTCTCTGACAATTGAAGTAATTTTCCCCAAACAGCAGAGTAGAACAGTTAATGTTTGTGTTTTGAGCCAAGGATGGTTTGCTGACAATAATTTCTCTTTATAATCCATGCTGACAACTAGATTGAATTTGCAGCCTGCACTCTTGGATGTTACATAAACAGTTCAGGAGCAATTAGATTTTGGGTTATCTTGTTGAGGACCAAGGAATATTTTCAAGGCGCTGAATTCTCTCACTGTCTTCAAAATCTGTCCCAAACCACTTACAAAAAAAATTCTTTTACAGACTTTTTTTTATTCAAGGAGTGATAAGCTGCTAAGGGCACTAGTTGAGAGAGAGGAATGTGCTCATTACACACTTAAGGCTTAGGCTATTCAGGTCAACAAAAAGGCATTTATTGTCCTTAGAAGCCTTTTCCGAGTTACATTGTGATGCTCTTTCAACCTTGGTACAGCAGCTCAGGCGAAGGCAGTGGAAAGGAGTGCTGAAACTTCCCTTGTGGTAACACCAAAAGAATAAAGAGAAAGTCAGTGAGGTGAGAAGTAAATATTTACAGATTTGAACTGTTGGTTTGTCTTGATAGAATTAATTGCACAAATACCAATGCAGAGTGATCCACATAAAGTATTCCCTTATCAGGAACAAATACAGTGAAATCTGACATAAGGGAGGTTTGAATGGGTAATCCTGAGTGTCATTCTTGGAGCTGTTCCTTTTATCTTGGCCTTAGTAACAATGTTCTCTACAATTCAGCCCAAAGATGTGGGTGAACTGATGTAGTGTCTGATACTTTCTATCATAAGAGTGTTTTGCTTATCATCAGTGTTCAGAAAAGAGATTTATTCACTAGAATAGTGTCAGCTGGACACTGTCAGCTGAGTTTTGCCCAGTGTTCCCAGAGCCCATGGGTGCTGTGACCTGCAGGCCTGGCTGCGCCTGGTTAAAGTGAGACATCTGAACCATTCACAGCGTTAGCTTTTATTATTTTCTTTTTTTTTTTTTTCCTCTCTAATAAAGGTGTTTGATGTCACCATGCTAGGTTTCCTTACAGTATTTTCTAATTCTGCTAACGATGACTTATGCCAAAGAAAGTACAGCCAGGGATCATATATGTATTTTTGTTGCTGAAAATAAAAAAGGGTGTTCCTGCAGGTTAAAAGTGTTTTACCAGAATTTCGTTATTCTTTCCAGTGTGAATGCTTGCACTAAGAGCATTTGACTAGTTATGCTCTATTTCATGTAATAGTTGCTCTAATCCATCTTACGGTAGCTGAGTTTGGTGAAATAGCTTGAAGGTTTGATCACTGATAATTATTTTAAATAAATATTTGTACACATAGTTTTATTGGAGATTCTACACTTATTGGAGAAGTGATTTAATGGTATTACATTGTAAATAGATGATTTTTTTTTTCCTGGGATGAAGTAGTATGAGTATTTTCCCTGATTTATACCTTTGAATATGATGATCAGATGTAATATTGATTTAATGAAAATATTTATTTCTCTTCTAGTGAAAGGGCAAAATTATGAGGAACTTGCTGAAGAGCATTCAAAATATATGTAAGAAAAATTGATTAAGAAGTTCAAACTGGAATAGTGAAGTGAATCTCTGAAGGTCTGAACGAATCTCCATATCTATTGGGTGGGACATAGAACCGTGGTGCTAAGCTGTGCCAGGATTGCTTACTCGTTGCCAGCTTCCAGCACTTTATTCCATGTCTTCCACCTCTTAGGACTCTCTGGTTGTCCTTAAAAGCCCAACCTCAGCGTATAAGAATTCTATGAATTTCTCCAAGGAATTGCAATGATATAAAAAATGGGAAATGCCAATGCTAAAGACTCAGAAAACAGAAGGCCAGCAAACCCTATCATTTTTACATACATCTCCATTGACACTGATCTGAAGTTGATGTCCTGACTTTTTACTTCAAAAACTTATGAGATACAGCTGATGAGATTGCATTGTTAACTAACCAGAGGAGGACTTGTCAGCCGTAAGGAAAAGGGGTCTGAATTCTAATTTTCTTCATTTATTGCGGGACTTTGTACAACCAGATAAACATTTTTGAATGGGAGGATCTCTGTGTCGAAATTAACCTTTCTCTTCTGTTTTAAGTGCCTCTATGGAGGACACTTCTAGCAAGACACAGATTTTAAACAGTTCTGGGGAGCAACTAAGTCTGATTATTTTTTAAAAAATCTTTATTTTAGAGCACCAATTTTTGCATTTTATTCTAGAAACTCCTTCTCCAGAGTACCCTTTATTTTCCCTTTCACTTAACTGAAGAGGAAAATAAAATACATGAAGGCATACATTCCATGGAGTTCCCTAGAATAGCAAACTATAGTCTGTAGAAGTGCAGAGCTGCTCTTGCAGCTTGGGTTTTGCAGAGTAGTCTTGAGCTAGTAGTGGTGCTGACCACCAGGATGGGAGGCTGATAAAACCATCCTGCCCATCTAATGGCTTCATGTCGTGTGTTCAGATGACTTTGTGTAGGATTTCTTTATTTTGGTTACTCTTCTCCCTACAACAGTGTACTTTGAAGCTTGTTTGGTCATTTATTACCCTTTACTTTTAGTGGGATTTTTTCCCGAAGAATAGTAAGAAAGTCTGGGCTCTGTCCTGAAGGCACTAGCAGCATTGCGACACGGCTAGAGGTTTGCCAGATGAATCAATTCTGATTTGGGAAATGGCAAGCCCTGGGTCCCTGCCAATCTGCAAATAGCCTAGGCAGTTTGCTGTTTCTGACAACTTGTACAATTGTGAATGACTAAAAATATGCTTTTTTCTCAGCTTCTTTTGCAACAGCAGGTGACATGTTGACGTTAGGAATAGCAAATAATGTGATGCCTTACGATTGTGCCCTGGAGTACCAGCCAAATTCTTGCTCGCCAGTGATAAAAGGGTCCATTATGTAAGATTTGTATGTTTGCACCGAAGCTTCTACATTATACTGGTTTTCAGTCAACTGTTTGGTTAAACTCCTTTAATGAATTAGCTGCCATCTGTGAAAGAAAGGAAGGAAAAAGGCACCTGTGTGTGTGTGGTCAGTAGTTAAGCTGGAGAAGTGGTAGGTCCCAGTCTCTAATGTTCCTGAAGTAATGACTGGGGTTGTTCGGGCTCCGCTCTGCACAGCCTCCAGGAGCAGTGGTTGTAGCCCAGGTTGGGGGATCCCAGGCACTGCCAGGATTCCTGATGGCTTTCTGTAGCTCATGCTGGGAGTTGGGGCTACATGCTACAGAGAGTAGCTGGAAGTCGATGTTCTGTAACCTATGCTTGAGCGAAAAGTTGAATCTTCAAAGTGAGGGGACGCTACATTGAAAAGAACAGGAAACAGATAAAATGAATACCTGGACTTCAGAAGCCTGAGATGGAGTTCCCAGACCGCTTCTTAACAAGTAATTCATGCCTGCCTAATTCATGCCTGCTGTGTGCTACTGTCATTGGTTTAGCAAAGGCAGAGATATTTCCATCTGAAATTGCCCTAATGCCTGCCAGAGGTTTTATGTACAGTGTACCCATTAAAGGGTGACTTCTCCTCTGGGGTTTCATCCTTGTAGACTGTTTGTAAATAAAATAAGGCGAAAGCATTGTACTGTGGGATGCTAATCATTTCTCAGATCAGTAGAGACAATAACTGAGCGAAACTGTCGCTGTTTGAGTTCTGAGCAAGTGGTTTTTAAAGCAGATAATTTGTACCCTCATTACGGAAAGCTTGCGTTGAGCAAAGGCATCTCCAAGCTTGACAAGTTAAAGACATAACAAAATGATCTTAAGACTCAGCAGATACTCCTTGTTATTAGAGAGAGCCTTCCAATTGGCACAGTTCGAGTTTTAAGGCAATTATATAAATGACAGCAATTTTGGCTTAAAAAAAAAAAAGGGTATGAGCAGTGATTTCTAAGTTTCTGGTCTATTAAGTATTCCGAAGTCCTTTCTATTTACTTTAAGGGAAGTAGGTTCTTAACATGCTAGAAATTTACATATGGAAAACGTTAGTAAAATTTCTGATAAAATTTTGGGCCTGTAAGATGAGAAGCTTATAAAACAATGCAGTTAGGCTTATTTGCTTTTAGAAAACTTAATTAATGATTGCATGAAAACTGTTTCGACGACAAGGAAACTTTGAGTTTGCAGTGTTAATCAAATGATTCTGCTGCAGCCATCCTGGATACTTTCGTATTTCCTTTTTAAGTATAAAATCAGGTCAGGTCTGAAAGATCTTCAAGAGGTCATACTCTTGCTTCACAACAGATCAGTTATTCCTCATAGATATTTGTCCTGTCCTTTATCTGAGGAGGCTTTTAGGTGCAAAAAGATGCTCTGCTAATATCTAGTCTGGATTCCTAATCTCCTCAACTAATACTGTGAAAGTATGATAAATGTGTTACTTGAAGAGCCTTATTTTGTTGCATGCCAGCGTGAGCCAATTCATCAATACTTTTCGTATTTCTGTGCTGGCTACAATTGGAGCACGACGCCTGTTCCGCCTGGCAGCTTGTAGAAAGATGAATTTTTCAGTACTGTTCCTTATCTTTCTTGGTTTGTGAATGATTTAATGCGTATTAAGTTCTTTTTACTCCTGAATACTTGAGTGTCTAAAGTTATCGTGAATGATGTTTAAAACCTTATTAGGAATTATTATCTTGTAGTCCGTTGGTCTCTGTTGATGGTACTACTGCTTCATTTGCTCTTTCTTTGATCCGTGAGGAATTCACAGGGAATCCGAACAATAGAGTTAAAAGAATCCTGCCATTTGACCCAAATGTGTGCGGTTCAAAAGCCGATTTTCCCCGAGTACATAAAAATTGAAATCTTCAAATCAAGATTACCAGGGTAGTCTTTAAAAAACATCTAGATGATTTGGATGCATAAATTTCACTGCCATCAATTTTTAAATTCTGAATATTGCATAGTTGATTCTTTCTCAGCTTAGCCTGCCTTCTTAAGGAGAGGGAACTTACGTGTTCTTGTTTCCATACTGCAGCCCAGTAAAAGTCCAGCTCAGTAAATCTGCTGCAGAGTAAAAAATCCCTGGAATTATTACAGTGACTTTGAAAGATGCAAAAAAGAAGTCAGAAACCAAGGAGTATGGTTGGTAACAGTAAAAGTTTTCTCTACCCCTCTTAATTGTGAGTGATTGTTGATGAGTACTTCTGTCCAGCTCTGGGAAGGTCAGTTTATTTGCAAAGAAATTTCTTCTGTTTTGGTGCTGGGTCACACAAGCACTTTGCTGATCTTGAAGAAAAAATTCTGCTGCTGAAGTACCTAATATTACTCTAAGCGAGTTTCATTAATGGTGAAAACAGCAACAACACTACTGTTTTTAATCATTAAATATGGCCTAGACAATATTTGGCAGACTCTGGATATCTTTATGTGCTTGGAAGTCTGTGGCCCCTGGAACTGTCTTGACTTGAAAGTTGTCATAGAGTGATGAATGCTGTCATCAGACTCTGAGCAACGTTCTTACTTGCTGTCTTAAGTGAAGCTTGGCGTAATTATAAATAAGTCTTTCCTTCTTTTTCTATCTTCCTGCGGTATATAAACATCCTCTCTGCCTGTCTCCTCTGTGTTTCCCTCAAGTGGCAGAAAATGAACTGTGTTAGAAAACAAGTGGAGGCTAACAGATAGCAGATGAATGCCAGACAAGTATTTTATGTATGTGTTATAGCTAAGCTCCAAAACTGGTAAAGATTGTGCTAGTCTTTGCTGGGAATGAAACATTAACTGGTTTAGAAAAGCTGAAACATATTATGAGCACACCTACACGCACAATTGCTGAAAGATTACTACAAGATCCTAAAAACTTTCAAGTTTGGAAATTGATGTGAAGTTATTTAAGCTGCCTTGTAACTGCAGTGTAATTTGAAACTGTCTGATGAGTATTTTTGTAGCAAGAAGATGGCTTCTTGTTTCAGGGCTGAACTACAGAGGTCCTGTGTATTGTTAACTCACTTAAAATCAAATTATCCCAAACTGTCTGTTAATTTTCTGGTTTTTGTTTCTTCCCCTGATTTTCAGAGTTGGTCCAGTTTTGAAAGACCACATCCATTCATCGGAAGTCATGCTTTGAAAATCCGGGAGACCGAATATTCTCATCAACTGGTGTCTTATGCCAAGCAGCCAGCTTCTGTGGATGGAGAAGCTCTGAAAATCCAGGAGGTAAGTCATGGAGCACAAATAGAAACATGAGGAGAGAATGAGCATCTTGCAAAAAACAGACTAGATAGTTCCAGTCAGGGCTTCACAGTGTTTTACCACTGGATTGAGAAGCTGGTGAGTGCAGGAGAGAGGCAGAATCTCTGGTCTGGCATTGCTTGTTTCAGAGAAGGATTGGCTTCAGCCCCGTAGGGATGGTGCTTGGGTAGTGTCAGTGTTCCTGAGAACCTGCAGAGGCGTCACGACTGCGCAGGGATGATGGAAACTTTAGAGGTCATAGCTGGGAAGCAACTCCCTGAGTCATCTGTTGAAGTAATGCTTTCACAAGATTTGTAATTGACCCAAATCTGATGTGATTTTCAGTGTCAATTCAAAAGGCAGCTTCTTTATGCATGGCTGTTCCCTTCACCAAAACACGGGGTTCTTAATTTGTTTCATAATTTGTTTTATATTTATTAATGAAGCACTTCCTAATGGATTCCCTTCATTTCTGAAAAAGCTGCTTGTTTTTTTTTTGCAAGTCAGCCTACAAAATTTCAACTCATGTGGAAAGCTTCAGCCTGGCTGATGAAAATTTAACAGAACTATAAGAAACTAATACTGTTATTACTTGGAAGAAAAAAAATAAAAAAATTTGAAGTCTCAGGAATCCGATTTAATCTCTGCAAATAAATACTTTGGTATTTTTCCTCACTGAGATCAGTAGAAACTAATTTTCCCCAAGAGTCTGGAAGTTGTTTAATTGATATAGCGAGTCAGAAGTATTGCTTCCTTATATAAAAAAATCTGTTTTGCTGAGATTTGCTTTTAAGTAGTCTATTGGATGGGTTTCTCATTTTACTTAACTGTAGGCTGGACCAAAAAAACCCCAACCCCAAATGCTACTCTTTGAAACATTCCTATCCTAAAGACACATCTTCTAATGCCTTCCCTGCTGTGCAGTCAGTTTGCAAAGGCAAAGGATGTTTTGATACCCTTCCCGACTTGCTCATAATTTTTCATCAACTGTAAAACACAAGCTCATGTAAGCGATGCACCTTCCCCAGTATTACTGTTCTGCTTTGGTTTGCATTGAAGGCAAAGTTCTGACAGTAGTTGCTGCATCACTGATGGTATTCTGATCTTTGAAACCCAGTTACGGAATCAGAATCTTAAAAACATCAACTCTGAAGGATTGTGAAAGGAGACTTAGAGTTCACAGCTTACTTTTAATTGCACTGTAGTGAAAAATGTTGTTAGCACTCACCTGCTGGGGCTTCCACACCCCCACAGCTGAGTGGCTGGGCACACTTCAGAAGTACCCTAGCAATTCGGTTCGCTCTTCTCAAAGGCCCAGGTGTCGTCGTTTCCACTTGGGTGCAGCATTCAGGAAAAAACAAGGAATATTCTGATGCAGTGTGCCACAAGGTATCGTGATGGGTTTTCTGGAGAGAGAAAAAAAATGGAAGATGGAGGCATTTGCTATTGCTGAACACAAAATAAGGCAATGCGAAAATAAGACAGGACAACTATTATTACCCGTAGTATAGGTAGTAATTGGAACAAAGAAAACAAATAAACAGTGTCAAGAAGCCAGCTATTGCTGCAGAAGCCCGTGTCTGCTCTGACAGTGATGATTTGTGTACACAAAGTTGAGGATAAGTAACTAAACTAAAAGAGGAATCTTGATGAATGGCTTTTGACACTGATTTTGAAATTATTATGGAGAGATTTCCTCTCTAAAATGGCTAATGGACTAGCATCTTAATCAGATGGAGTACCTACATGTAGTTCGTACTGCCAGAGTCTGGATCTCTGTTTGATGCCTTTTTCCTTCGGTTTCTTAGTTCATTGCTGAGGACATCAGGGCTAGCGTCCTAACCGTACTCTTCTGTTAGTAAAATTTTTTCTTTAAAAAAGCAGGTTAAAAATGGAGCAAGTGTACAGACATAAGAGATGTAACAGTGATTTGGATAGATAAAAAGTACAGTTAATGTCTCCTACAGTTTGAATTAGACCAAAAAACAGATATTTTTTTGGGGGGGGGAATTAATTAGATTTATTTCATTCCAAAACACCATTAACATAACTGTGAAATTTTGCTGAAAACTAAATTACCGTCAGCTGTTCAAGTCTATGACTTACTTTTCCCTAAGTGTTGTTAAAAAAGTAGATAAAATTCTGAAATAGAAATCCACGTGTTCCAAAAAGATCTAAACAGAAAATCTTCACCTACTAAAAATACTTTTTTTCTAATTATTTTTCCCTGTGCAAATTAGTCAGCATCATCTTTTCCATGGGCATTAGCTGTGGACAAATAGGTGTTTTCCAAGAGAAGAATTTCTGTTGCTGCACTGTATTTATATAAATCTAATTGCTTTTTCTTGTATTGAAAATGTTTGGGTCCAGTGCTTACTGGAAGCTGGGGAGGGTTCCTCTATGTTCTGCTTACCCTGCTGAGCGTTCTCTTCTCCTGAACCACTAACACAGATGAGTGTAAGCGTTGGAATATTGGCCTCTATGGACAGCTGTTGGTCTTGTGACCCTTGAGTTCTGTGCAGCTGATTTTGAAGGATGAGGTTTCCTTGGGAAGACTTAGCTTAAGCTCAGTCCTTTGATGTTTGTACTAGATACTGCATAGATTTTAAGACAAATTCAGTGCATTCTGTACGTTTCTCCATTACAACTGTCTTCCACAATGTAATTTATAGAAACAGCATGATTTGTAGCAGAGTGCATGGATCCCTGGTATTTTTTCCTCGTTGAAATCAAATCTCTGCTCATGGGTAGGGATTGATAACGATTGGGTAGTAGTAAGAGAGTTTGCATTGTAAGGGATTGTGGCAGAAAGGGTTTCATAAAGAGAAAGGCTTTGCATTGTTTACAAAAGACAAACTTTATTTCTAGAAAATTATTCTCTAGCTACATTCTCTGGGTAAAGAATCCCTTCCCATGGTTCTGAGCCATTTTGGATTTTCCTTATCACAAACCTCTATCATAATAAAAGACAACATTTTTTAGTGATGAATCTACGTTTATGAGCTGATGCCAGTGTTCGAATCAAGCCTTTGGTATCAAGTCAGTCAAGCGTAGGGGAAGAATGTAAATATGTTCTTACTGCAGCCTAATCCATGGAGTAGGAAAAGAGAAACATTCTTTATTAACAGGTGGTGTGTCTTGTGTCTGTATTGAGCAAATAACTTAAGCCTGGAGATAGGACCATTCTTGTATAAAGGAAGCAAATAAAAGTGAGCATAAAACCAGAATAATTTTAATTTTAATTTTTTTTAAAGTGGGTGGTTAGTACTTAATCAGACTTTTTCATTTATAATACCTATTTAAAATGTGCATTTATATTATATTTAATTTATCTCCTGCTTGCATGCGTATAATGATCTAGTTCTTAGTAACAGTGTGACCCAGCAGTTGGTAGCAGGAGGTAAAAGAAAAGAAGAGCAAACAAACCATGATGTTTCAGAAGAGATTAATAAGAACTGTGATTCTGCAATTGATTGTAAATTAACATGGGATGAAATTGGAAAAACTTTAAAGAAGTATGTACTTATAGCATACAAGAATGTAGCTGTGTCTGACCCGTTCTTTAATTCTGTGGGAATGCTGAGACAGGCTGCACAAACAGGTTAGCCAAGGACACTGCACTGTCCGGAATGATTCTCCCGTACTTGTTGAAAGCGATGTCGTACACAGTCTGAGGACAGCAAATGCCTCTGAGAAGCATCATTGTAGAAAGGACGAGGAAAGAACTTGGTTGAATGTTTTAACTGGTGTTTCCTTTTTGCCTGGTTCAGTCTGTATCTCTGGAAGGTCCAGTACAGCACTGACCACTATGAGGATTTTTGTGGTGTGAATCGCCATAAGAATGGCGGCAGCGTGGCTGCAGGACTTGGAAAAGCTTTTGGAAGCTGATTGGAAGTGATGTTCCAGATGTTCCACAAGTTAGACTTTAACTTGTCCTATAAGTGAGGCAGCAGTTGTTGCTACTGTTAGATTTGCAGTTGTCAGTGATGTGGATTGCTCAGTGTGGGTGCTCAGACACAAGCTGTTAGTAATATTAGTGCTCTCAAGGCTTTTCGTAATTTTCCTGTCTGCTAGACAGGTTTGCTGTGTGTCACTGGTGCTGTCTGGTGATGTCCTGGAACTGTTAATCACAGCAAATTTGCAAAATTATTATTTTATTTATGACTAGTAAATAGCAGTGCTTTTATGACTACTTATACTTACTGACTTTTATAGTACACTTGACTCTGTGTAGTTAACTGCAAAACCATAGAATTCTACAGAGGCTCTAAAGCTCCCTTCTTCAACTGAAATTTTTTGAAGGTCAGCAGTAGTATTATGTTTCTGGGTGTGAGAATCCAACAAGGTTATCAGTTAAATCACTGGAGTTCAGGTTTGTACACGTCTGACCATTGCAAAATAGATCTTGTGTTCTCCTGTAGAAATCTTGTTAATACAATGTCGAATGAACTAAGTTTGAAATCAAGGAACGAACAAAGTAAGAATCTCAGTATCTTCTATTTTACATCTCGTTGATCTGGAGGAATCTCTGCCGTAGCAAGATGTGCTTAGGGGTATGAGACTGAGCATGTGGCATCATCATTGTAATAATTACTGATCAGTTATGAATATAGACACTAAAGCTTTTGTTCTTAGTTGTGTGACTGAATTCCTTTGCATTAATATCTTATCTCTCTGTGTTCCTCTGTCTCCGCCTTTTAGAATATAACTACTTTCTATAACAAAATATTCTGAAATCCTTTAAAGTACGAGGTTTGTGAGGTGCAAAGTGCTACTACAGCACTCAGCAAACTGGATCTGCAACAAACAGTATGAAATACGCCTTAGAGGATCCTAATTAATTTAGAACCACAGTAAACAAATGGCTTGTCACTTCCAGTTTATATAAGTATAAAAAAAAGTGGAGGTTGGGGTTAGAAACACTCGCAAGAACATATGCTTAACAAACCACAGTAAGCAGAACAAACCAGAGAAAGTCTAAGCAGAAGCAGAGATAACCCTGGCACCATCAGCAGATTGTATGGCTACGATCCAGAATGCAAACAGAAGATTGTTCAAACAAGTCATTCATATATTTAATTAACTATGGCAAAGTGTTCCAATTGTGAGAGGTTATTTTAATATTGTGCAAATGCCATACTAACCACATGCTCACCCCTGTTCCTCTGGAGATGACAGCAAAACTCCCACTGACTTCAACAGGAGCAAGACAGGACAGTGAATATTGAAAATCAAGGGTTATATTGGGCACCATTAAATCTTCAAATCTGTGAAAACAGCAGACTGAAGAGAGCAGGATACATGCTGTTTTAATAGAAATCTTGGCAATTTATTATCATTTTATACCCTAACTCTTAATAAAAACAGTAGGGGAACTACTTAAATTTCTGTATTTTCCATCTTTAGATGTGTGTGTATATTTCTGTACAATGTAATTAAGGGTATATACCCATGTGTACACAGACACACCAAAATAGGTGTGTGTGCGGAGGGAGAAGTCTTAGAATCATAGGATAGAATCACAGAATGGTTGGAGTTGGAAGAGACCTTAAAGATCATCCAGTTCCAACCCCCTGCCGTGTGCAGGGACACCTCTCCCTAGAGCAGGTTGCTCCAAGCCCCATCCAGCCTGGCCTTGAACCCCTCCAGGGGTGGGGCATCAACAGCTTCCCTGGGCAACCTGTTCCAGTGCCTCACCACCCTCACAGCAAAGAACTTCTTCCTAAGATCTCATCTAAATCTCCCCTCTTCCAATTTAAAACCATTCCCCCTCGTCCTGTCACTATACTTCCTGACCAAGAGTCCCTCTCCAGCTCTCCTGGAGCTCCCTTCAGATACTGGAAGGCTGCTATCAGGTCTCCCGGAGCCTTCTCTTCTCCAGGCTGAACAGCCCCAGCTCTCTCAGCCTGTCCTCGTAGGAGACACAGGTAACACAAGGGGGGCTCGGATGGAGGGTGATTCCCTATCTAAATGTGTCGAGGAAATAAACACAGTAAATGGGAAAGAACTGTTTAAGCAGAAGGATGCCAGGCACAGTGGCAAAAGGTTATCACGCTTGTAGATTAGAGATTGTCATCAGGCTTTGAGGGCAGAGATTAGAAGATTTTTGACCATAAGCATGATAGTTTCTGGAATAGCCTTTCAGATGGAGTACTGGAGATAACAGACTAGTTCTGTGATGAACCCTGAAAAATCTGTGAATGTTCTTATGTCATGTGAGTATCTGTAACAGTCTGGAATTGGCTTTGATGACCAAGATTCCTCTTTCATTCCTTTATTCTTGCGTCAGATCTTTGAACTTTGGCAAAAGAAATGTAAATGTAGTGAGCAGTTTATCAGCTCACCTTGTGACTCATCCCTGGCTTTGATGGATTCATGCATAAAATACTCAATGAACCAGTATTAGTCAACAGATGCACCAGCCTCCAAATATTGTTTGGTGTCATTCTAGTCATTTAATTTTAGCTATTTCTAATCTGACTGCAGCTTTATTTGAGTATGTGTGAATACATCCAGACTTTTACATTGCTGTATTCTCAAGTAACAGAATTCCATGCTGTTTTCTGTAAATCAGTCACTTTACCCATTTTTTCCCAGAGCAAATACTGTCATTTAGCCATCTCTGCGGTCTTTTTTTAGCTGCAACTATTCAAAATAGTACATTTTCTCTTAAACTTTAGTATCATTGACCTATGTGGTTCTTCTAAATGATTATGCTAGAAATGAATACACACTGTAATCTTCCCCAGGCACAACAAATGATTGATGGGAGTCGGAAGATCTCATCCCGCAGAAGGCATGAGCCTGTTATCTGAAGAAACAAAAGCACAATTTTTTCTCAGTAGCGGTGTCTATATACTCTTAAAGATTAAAACAATAGTCCAGACACGCTAAATTAGTCACAGCTTTATTAAATAGCACATGTGATAAGCACAAAAGATTTTCATGGTCATTAGTAGGGATTTGCTACATACAGAGGCTCCATTACAGATCCTTTATAAGTGACTGTGAATATTCCAGATAGAGATAACATGACTGATGGTTTTCTAACCCCAGGCAAAGTTTCAGGGCCAAATCTTGAATGTTTCCCTGGAAATTTTTCTCACTCATTAACCTTGTTAATCAGTTAGAGATTATGTGATTTGTTTTCCTCTACTAAGAGGGGGTGGGGGCTGTGCAGTGTCATCGGTTTGTGTAGATACCGGAATTTCCTTTTGTAACTGAAGGTCATTGTCCATTTAGATTGGAAATACATTCATCTGGTGCTCTGACCACATAAACAATCACTATTCTGACTACCTCCGCTTGCCATTATAACCAAGTCTTTAGAAAGCTTTATTTCTATGTTTGAAAAAGATCATTAACTTCCAATGGGCAGGCATAGTCCTCTCTGTACCATATGTAGAACTGTTGGACAATATCTTTGTGAAGAGAACAGCAAAGCACAGTATGTGAGGACACATTGTTTATATGTATTTAAAGGTTATCACATCCCATTCACTATATGAATAGCCCCAGCTGACATTTTCTGTCTCTTCTCAAGCGATGCATGTCTTGTTCATTGTGCTGTGCCGAGTCAGCTGTCAGGCACTGCATCAGGGGACCAAAAGCTATTTTCTTTCACTGTTTTGTTTGCACTTCAACTAAAAAGCTTTGAATCTTATGATTTCTTTGCAATACAAAAACTAATACACAACCAGGGATAGCAACTTTTAGCAGATGAAGAAATGCTGCAGCACTTTATTTCACATTTCAGCTGTGCCATACAGAGTAGCAAATACAAAGGGAAAGCTGAATTTGGGAAAAGGTGATGATTTTAATAAGCCTTTTGTTTGCAAACAATGTCTAGGTTATTCAACTATGAGTGTAATTAAAATGATGAAGAAATTTAAAAAGCAAGGATGACAATATGTGTGGTTTTGCACTTAGGCTGTTGCTATAAAATCCCTGTCCCGCTGACTCTCGCTAGCCCAGGGCGCTTGCCGGGGAGCGGCAGAGGTTCCTCACACGCCCTGTGTCAGTTCAGAGCTGCACTGTGAGCAATGGTTCAAGACATGGCAATGGGACCCGGAGCTGCCCCTTAAATACCTGCTATAAGAATACCTTTACAGAGCAAAAGCTTCAGGTTTCCAGTCAGAAGTGCCCTACTTACCCGCTATAGGTCTGTTCAACAGCTGATGCGTGCTGATAGAACACAAGTGCTTAATGTTCCTAACAATACGAATACAAAATATTCCATTAGGTACAGCTAGTCAGCAGATGATTGAAAGCTTTGCTGAAAACAATCTGCAGAACAATTTCACATTTTTTTTCAAATTTACGTTGAGTTTTATAATTATTATCCTTGTATTAGCAAAACACATAATGCAGATATTTCTGTACTGTTCTTTCCTAGATCCATTTGTTTGATTTAGAAGAGTGATAGAAGCATTTTTATTGATATAAGCTAAGAATGTTTATGGTACTAACAAAACTTTTCCGAGTTGAGGCTAAAGCTGAACGATAATGGTTCTAAAAGCTTTTTGCTTTTCTGAAATTTGGAGCTAAATGGAAATCTCTCTTTTTTTCTTTCTTTCCACAGCCAGAGTTAAGCTCTGCATGTGTAGTTGTGAACACACACAACATTCTGTTTCAGATAGAGATCCTAATGTAGTGGCAGAATTCTTAATGCCTTTCCTCTTTTTAGTAGCTTTAGTCCCAAATCCTGCAGAATTTGATCTATCCACCAGCTTGGCAGCTTTTAACTGTTTGTCTAATGAGTACATCAAGACTAGGCACTGTAGATCAGATTGAGCAGCTATAAAATAACTGCCTTGTTCAAAAGGTGAATTTTATCTATCCATTTTTATAGCATGTCTGTTCTAACAAAAAGGGAGTGATAGGAATCTTCAGTTTTAATGAATAGGAAGGAGATGTAAGGTGACTTACCACAAAAAGAAGGCACTGCAAAAGAACTTTGGCAAAAGTCCCCCAAACCTTTTATTGTAATAAGATATGTTGCATTCAGTGCCATTAAAAGGGGTGTATGCTTTTTCAGCTGATTTTTTTAAGTTCTGTTTTGTAAAGTATATAGTAAGTAAGCAAGCATATTAACTGCTGGGTAACAATCAAAGCTATTTGCTGGAAGTTAGATAAGCCCAAACTGGAGGGTGTCTTGTTAATACAGAAATTATCTTCTTTATATTTAATCTGCTAAGAGGAAGAAGTAGCTCAGTAGATGTAAACTTTTTGAATAGATGTTTCTTTCAACATCTCGTTAAGTGAATGCCGAGGAATTCTAAGCACACCTAAACTAGTCACCTGAGCTAGCAAGGTCACCTCAGTCCTTGCTGGCTTTCCAGGGGGTGCTCTTGCAGGCGTTGCTTTCTCTGAGTGAGGGATGCAGAATCCTCCTAAGCATTTACAAGAGCATTATTATAAGAGGTTATAGAATTGCAGTGTGTTACTATTATTACATTTGATATTTAGAGCACAAAAGACTCTCATCATGTGACTCAGCTTAAGTTCTGACAAGGTACCCGGTCATTTCTACTCTGCAATGATTTAGACAAAAAGAGTTCTTTAGCCTGTGATGTGGATGCAACATAGATACACACACACACCCCCGAGTTATCACCTCAGAGAAGTGAAAATCTTCAGACAGCCCCATTCCTTGAGACACAGAGCTGAAATGCAGAATAAGGGCAGTTGTTCTGGAGTGTGAAAGGAAGGGGCAACTGATGGGTCTGATTAAGCAGCCTTTTGAATCCTCTTTTTCTAATGGGGGTGATGAAAGCACATTTTGTGTAGAGTTTTGTTTCAACTCAGCCTGCCATGAAGCTATTTGAATCTAGGATTATGTCCACGTTATTCATATTGCCAAAAACATCAAAACAGGAACAAAGGGAAAGCTAACCTTGAATTTTCAGCATGTATTTCAGTCCTTGTAAACAAGTTACCATGGAGATAGAACCCCTGTGAACTGCCACCTTCCTCATAACTGCTGTAGACTTTGGACCAGCAAGAAAATGTGACATGGCATTGGTGCCATTTGTGACACCCCCCAGCCCCCCCACATTTCAAATGCTACACTTAGGTATTTCCTTGCAACACTACCAAGTGAAAGCTTAGAAATTGCTTAAAAGCATCCAATTGCTTAAAAAATAGGTGAGAGAAGTGAGAAACAAAGCTTTACCTGTTTCACTTTTCCAAATAAAATAATATTCTAGCAGAAAAGAAGATGCAAGGTCACTCTGCCTGTCTGGCTAGCAAGATGAAAGTCTGCAACGACAGCCTGATTGCAGTTTTAAATAGTTTTCACTGGAAAATGATTTCAAAGAAGCTGGAGTTATGACACAAAAAGAGTTCTTAAAACAAAAAGGAACAAAAATATCCTTGTCATTGATTTTGTTGTTGTTATATTTTGAGCTGCAATTGTCATGTCAGAAACAAAAATCGGCCATCATACTTACTAGCCTGCTTATATTCCATGGACAGAAAAGGATAAATGTAAAAGTATTCATGGTTTTTCTCATCCTTCAGATTTCCAGGCTTTCTTGTTCAAGAAAGTCTTTTGTTTGCTAGCTCACGAGATTTATTGTTAAACCATGAGTTCTGATCATCATCATCGAAAATCCTCTCTCTACACAGCTACTAATTGCTTAAATCACATTACTCCTTTACACTCTGTAGATAAAAAAGGAAAAGCCTGTCCAGCCTCTAGAACAATAGCTGTGACACGAGAAGACTGTAGGTAAAACAGTGTTGCAGGTATCCAAAAGGGGATGGATTTTAATACTGTAGTCATTAGTGTAAATGGTAATACCATATAAACTGTGATCTAGTCTCTAATGGTTCTTTTTTAAATCTAGCTTGAAGTCATTATTTCCTTTCGCAGCATTCAAGGCTGGAAGTTACAGCCTCTGTGGAATGTCCTGATTATTTTGTTTAGCCTGACAGCATATATGCTTGTATGCTTGGGGAGGGGAATGTTCTGTTGCTCCATACTTTTTTCTGCTTGCTTTCCTTCCTTCTGCAAATGGCATTTTCTAACCTGATGCTGTTATTGCCCAGTTTTCTTCCTCTGACTTCTATTCTTTGGTTCCTGATTTAACTCTTTTGATTCCTTGTTTTTCCCTTTAGTTCCTTTTGCTGTCTGTCTTTTTTTTTTTTTTTTAAATTTGTTTGGTTCTTATCTCCTGCCAGAAGTCCTGATCCTAAAGCCACTGCAATCCATGGCAACGTTCCCTGATCACAGTAACAGTTGGTTCTTAATTTCTTTTATTGATGGCACTTTCAGAAGTCATCAGTTCTGCTTGAACAGTTTAGGCAGTGCAACCAAATTGCCACTATGAGATAAACCAGTAGGAGAACACTCTGTTAAGACCACAGACTTTGTAGTTTTGTAAAATCAAGTAGACAGACAGCAAAACAAAAGTCTGGGTCAAAGTTTCTTACAGAATAAAAAGATACTACGTTAAAATCAGATGTCTTCATAAAGGCAATTCAATGAAAAACTGTATGTTTTA
This sequence comes from Thinocorus orbignyianus, assembly GCA_013400375.1. NCBI lineage: Eukaryota > Metazoa > Chordata > Aves > Ciconiiformes > Thinocoridae > Thinocorus > Thinocorus orbignyianus. The sequence continues at coordinate 3,045,772 of VXBW01006290.1, read as the reverse complement.
ATGAAACATAAAAGGGGACATTGGCTGAAGCTGTTAGTGATGCCAGGTGATTCACTGCTGATGCCCAGAGTCACGCTGCCGCGGGGACTGCCTGGCCGTGAGTGCTTTTTGCTCCCCTGTGTTACAGTGCAAGCAGTGTTTTTCCTACCCTAAACAAAACGGTTAAAATTATATTCTCCCAAGCTGTATGGAAATGCACTAATTTGTAACTTTCCAAAGCTAACACATTTATGCTTCAGAGATACATAATTTAGTAACAAACAGCAGACTGAATTTTGATCAGCTTTAAAAAATGGGTACAATAACCTTCAGACTTCAAATGAGCTGAAAAGGCTCCCTTGGTATTTTCTTCAATCTGAAATTTAAGGGGTATCTTTTTTCTTGAATATTCCTTTAAAAGGTAATGAACAATTCAAAAAAGGCAGTTTATTAATGCTGCAACCCAGCTGCCTTGTTAATGAAGCTGCCTTGTCAGCCCAGGCAGTACCTTCCATAAGGGTTTCTTGGTAGGTGACACAGACTGCTCACCTGTCTGCCTGTCACCCTGCTGCCCTTACCCTGGTGGAGGAGCTGGATACCTCAGACACGGGTCCTGACTCAGAAATACCATTTTTGAGTCTTGCAGGAATGTACAATTCAAAATATTAAGAAGTTTTTCCATTAATGGATTAGAGGATAATCAAAGTAGGCAATTGCATCAATGTCAGTCTGATGCCTAGATTTGACTAAATAGGTTTGAGGTATCAGAAGTGTCCAAATTGTGAAGTGCTTTTACATGTAAATAGTGAATCCCATGCCTTACATCCAACATAAGAGAATAAAATGTGTTGTGTGATGCACAAGGCATAGTGTAGAAATGCTCTTCAGACAAAAAATGTTTACCTGAGTAGCTCTGACCAGACTTGGTAGCTGCTTGGGTCAAATCTTAATTTCGGAAGCTCTATATGTAATTTCCACTGGTTGGCAAAGGAGAGATTTGCTAACAAGAATGCAGTTTATATCTAATAGTGTTTGGAGTGCTGTGGCTGTTGATATCTCCACATGAGAGCACAATTTAGGCTCTGCTCAGGTGGGGCTGTTTCAAGTTCCAACCTCCCCAGGGTCTGCTGTATACTCAGGGTATGGGTTGTTGGGTTTTTATTTTTTTTTTAATTCTCGACGTCCATTTTCCTTGTGAGGATCCTTATTAACTTTGTGAATCCTCTTCCTTCTTTATTACAGAAAGGAACTTGGCTCACAAATCGTAGATGTTAAATTAGTAAAAACAGCATTTACGCACCTGTCTCTGATGTCTGTTAACAGGTATTTATACAAACATGCACGAGTAGAACGAAGCAGAGAGATGAAGAATTCAATAGCATCAGTAAGTGCCTATAAAAACATTGTCTAAAATACTTACACATGATGCTGTTTTTCTGTATTATCTGGCAAAGTAAAACACTGTGATTGACCCTGAAGTGAAAGCAGCAGTACACATTTTATCCTGTTATCCTGCCAATATTCCAATGGCAGGCTGAAATTGCAAACTGTCTTTAGAGATACTTAGTAGAGAGTAGGGTCCGGTCAGAGCCATGGCAATAGTGGCTGTTACACAGGAAACTCTTGACTTGGTAGGCTTATAGCTTCATCGTTATTGGGACTTATTTCTTCACAGTTACAACTGCAGATAAAATAATATTGCTTCTAGTTATGCTAATACTGTAAATATATTATTTGCTGTATTTAACTCCTTGTAATAAGGGGAAGACAAGTAAACCTGTCATCAGGTAACAGATCTAAGGAAACGACTACTTTTTCATTCTGCGAATGATTATAAAGTTCTTTCTTTTAAAAACACCATCAGGAAAAAAGAGTCACATAAACACGCATATTTGTATTGGAAGATCCCAGTAATGGAGCTGCACCAAGAAATGGTGACATTCCATCACACATTCTATTTTGGTTCTAAAAGAACTTCCTTAATGAAAGAGAAACAAATATGTCTTTATGAGAACTCACACATTTCAGTAATTGACAATTCCTGGCAAAAGAAATCCTATAATCTTGTAATGACACAGATAAGTATTTTTCAGTCCTCTCCTACACTGATCCAGCCCAGATTAACTGCAGTTAATCTGTAAGTATCTTGACCTGAAGATGTTAACTTTTCTTAGGCTTTGAACCAACTTTGAAAATTATTTCTTTTCTGCCTCCCAGATCAGCGGCACGGCTCTGACCCTGGCAGAACACAAACGCTTAGGATCAGTGATCCCCATGCACAGAGATTTCAAGTTGTGAATCCTTGAACACAAAGCTGCGAAGGCATGTCCCTAAGCTCAGGGAGCACGATCATTTAGGCTAAATCTTTAAAACTTTGCCACACCTGAGGTACATTGAAACTTCATTTCCTCCAGGTCTCTTTCTTAACCAGACCCTTCTTTTCCTCTTAACTCTCAACTTACTGTCTCTACAAGCCTCAATCAATTTTATGATCCTTTGCCACCTGCTCAGAGCAATCCCTTTTCATCCCTTACTATCTCATTCATCAAGTTTCATCCCTTTTGCCAAGGACTTTCTTAGTGTGGCACTTCCCTCCTTCGAGCCAACCACGCTACTGAGTAAAGCTACACTGGAAGTAAAAAATATTTTCCCTGCCTTTAGGGAGTTCTAGTTTCAAAGGCAGTCAACGTTCCTGAGAGTAAACCCAACCTCAAAAGTGCCTTTTTTTTGGAAAGTGGGTATTCAAAAGGACTGCTGAATCTCATGGGGTCAAGCTTAAGTAACAGGAATGTATGTGCTGTATAGAATGATTTGGTTTGGAAAACCATTTTCAGGTTAAGTTAAAAAAGTACCCAAAACACTACTGCTTTCTATTTCTAAAGATCTTTAGAACCCTACACAGAAATGCATATGGTGTTCCAGTATTTATTTGATGACCTGAAAGCATAATGCAATTCTCAGAGGACTGTACAGGTTTCAGCAGTTTTTCAGTCGAGCAAGTCTGGGAATCACGTGCTTGTGCTTTGCCTGATGCAGGTCAGGGTCATTCACTCACTTTTCTAAGCGCTGAAGTGATCCATTAAATTTTGGAAAAAGAAACACTCTAAGGCCAGCTTTTACAGCAGCAGGCAATGCTTTCTGTTTCACCACGTATTTTATATCCATTCATTGCTGAACAACTCAATCACAATCCAGAGCCATTACACTCTTAACAGCCTGCTGTTGAGTGTAGGAACAGGGTATCTCATGAAGACTCAGTACTGTCAGAACTCACGACCAATTTTTTAAAATAACAATTAGGATGGAAAGAAGTTAGAAATAACAGTAATGGCAGAATAGAAAAATCAGTGAGTGCTTCTCCATTTTGGGCAGAATTTTAACAAATAAAGATTAACTTAATCTTATATAAATGAGCATGTCACAGAAATTAAAATTCCAGTGCCTCCCCCAAGCCTAGTCTGAGCCAACCCGTTGATATTTGCAGGAGCTGTTGGATGGCAGACAGATTCCCTCAGCAGCTCTGAAGTTGCCTGCATGCCAGAAACCCAGGGCTAGCTGCTGCGTTGAACTTTCCCAGGAGACAGATCACAGCAGCCCAGAGGGGGAAGGTGCAGAGGGAGGAATAACACAAGAGTAAAGCTTCAGGTTTGGGTATTTGTTTTTATTTTCCATGCCTTCTCCAGGGCACATAATATGACTTAGCACTCACAGACCCTTTGAACTCAGAAAGGTTTGCAAAGGGTGAAGAAAGAAAGTTAGGAAAGTTAAGGCTTGCTTCCTGGCCGTGTTTTCAAAAACTGCAGTGACGTGCATTAAAGGCATTCATGCATATTTTATTATATGGCAGAAGATGAATATCTAATTAATAGATATGTTTCTGCTAGTGGTTATTACACATGACCACAGACCCAAATTTGTTCTTTTTCACTACTGGACTCTTCTTCAAAAAGCTATATTTAAAAAGGAGAGGAAATATAAACAATACTGTAATTAATTGGTTGTACAAACTGACCATCCAATATTCTCAAATTATGAAAAAGAAAAGCAAGAGGTACTTTCTTAAGTTAAACCCACACAGACAAGAAGATGCCTGCTAGGAGAGAGCTCTTAAATTTAGAAAACAAAGTAGAAATTCTTCATATTTCAGGTGAAAGATGCCCCAGCTGTTGCTTAGAAGTCATCAGAATAGGCAGAAATCTCATTCAAAAAAAAAACCAAAAAACAACCAAGCACAACAAAAAAGTGCCTGTAACTCAGCTACATGCTCTAATTCTGCTACTTTACTCACTGATATTCTTCCTTCTTTGTATAAATACCTACACATTGGTGATAATCTTTGGCTTCAAGGATAACTTCTTTACAAAACTGTTTCTTGTCTTTAGCTCCTGTTAATACGTTAGCTCTGTACTGGTCCTCGTTGGAAGCAGTATCTTCAAGACAGTAAGTTAATTGCCAGGGTTCAAAAATTCAGTGATGATTAAAAAATCACATTAAACTATTAAGTACAGCCATGACTTAGCATCAAGTGACTTCAGAATCTTAATTTTTTATTTCAGCATAAATTCAGACCATTCTCCCTTCATTCATGATTTAGCCTCCTTTAGTTACGTACACCACCATCTCACCAACAGCAATAAATGATAAATGGGTCTAAAACATGTACTCAAAATTGAATTCCATCCAAATTGCCCAGTCTTCTCTCTAAATGCCACTGAGAATCAGTACAAGTGATAAAATCTTGAGTACCATCAATTAGATGCAGTTATAATGAAATAAGCTGTATCATAATGTAATCTGAGCAGTGCAAACCTTTAAGGATGAAGCCTCCAATAAGAAAATGGTGCTGGGAGAGATTTCTAGAAGAAACTACATCAAACTTTCTTGTTCTTTTTCCTGAAATAAGGACTCACAAGCCCATTTTAGTTTACAGTAAAACTCTTCTAGCTTCTGCACCTTCTTCCCCCTTGCCCCCCAAACTGGTGAGACATCTGCTAACGAGAGTGGACATACAGCAAACTGGATTGGACACACTTCTGACCACAAAAGAGAAGATCTTCAAGGGAAGAGATCAAGTATCGTTTTCTTTGAGCTCTGTCTTAAGCTGCTTCTGTAAGAGAAGGACTCCAAAGAAGAGATGCAGCTGTTTGAATATTAGAGGACATAATGAATAGACTTCATTTGTAAACCACACTGGATCACTGATAGAAAATTAAACCAAAAAGTGGAAATCTTCCCAGAGCACTGATGTGGCCCCAGAAGATTTCCTTCCCCATATTTGTTGCTTTGGGTTATGTCAGTTTGTTTTATAGCTGCAGTAATTTTAAATGCATTTTCCTCTCCTGTGAGATGCACTCTTTCAACTTTCCTTGAGGGAAGCTTGAGGCACTGATTTATGGTCAGATATGTGTGAACATATCTGACCATAAAATGCACTGTACTTTAGTATTTACTGCTAGGAGGCAGAAGATATTCCAGATTCAGTGTCTGAGTTGTATTAGCCCTTGCTCTATGCAGGTACCATAACATCCTGTTAAAAAAAAATAAAAAATCATATAATTAATCTGGTTTATTAAATTATTTCTAAATGCTTTGCAAAAGTAACATATGAACCTTCATTTATGGTAAAGGGAGACCTATAATATTCTGATTTTACTTTAAAAGGAAACTTCTGTCTTGAACTTAACTTCTTGTTGCTGTTGAGGAGTGGTGGCAGCATTAAGTTCTGCTAACACAGCAGCGGAGGAGGCCGAGAGTCTAAGACTCCAAACTGTTCCTTCTCTGGCAGGTTTAAGTGTCTCAGTCCCAGTGTTGTACTGGCACACAGAAGCCATAGATGTCTGAAAAGCTTCCAGAAAAACTGGATTTAGAGCATCCAGACCAGCTTCTGGCAGAATTAGATTTGGGTCTAAGGTTATCGATTCTTGTCCTGATTTTCAGTGTAGTTGAAGTGAATATATAGAAGACTTAGAAATCCCTAAGTGAATTTCTGTTCTAGATAACACATAGAACTGTCTGACTTGCTGAGGTGGACCTGCTGCAACAAGGAGAATCAGGTGGACCTAGCAATACTCCTTTCCCTCTGTGCGTGTGCGGCACCGTGCAGACTGCTGTGGTCACCTCTGTCTGAGCAAGTTGCAGGGACTACTAAAAGCCTTTAAAGCTTTTTAAGCTTTTTAAACTTAGCTTCAGCCCAAGGCCACTCAGGAACACAGGCTATATGAGCACCAAGGCTTTGGTATCTCAGGAGAGGTGTCTTACATGAAGGACATAAGTGAACCATGAAATGATGGGGAAGGCAGGAAGAACATGTCAGAGCACTGGCGCTGTGGCCCTGAGGAAGGAATGAGGAAAGAAGTCAGGGAACTTGAAGTTCTGAGGGAAGGTGAAAAACAAATCTGTCTCCTAAATGGATATTCCCTGTCTGATTAGGATTTAGCATGTTCTTTTAAAAGAAGTTGGCTCATGTCAAGGTATTACTGTTCTTTGAGAATTTTATCTATCCTAACAACCTGAATTTTTGGCTGTTTGAGATGAAACAGGGCAGCAAAATCTTCAAGGACAAAGTGAGTGATCTTTGCCAGACCTGCCAATTCTGGGCTCTGCTGTAGATTCCCCCAGACACTCTTAGCAGCAGTTTTCTCCTAATAGCCCCAGCACACTGAGAAAGTAACCAATTAATCAGTGTGTCCACTAATCTGTTGTATCATTGATTCCTCCTAAACTGCTGTCACCACGGCTCTGATTTGGATTGCCCATAAGCACTTCTCTTTCACTTGTCATCAGCTGAAACTGGGGGTCAACGACACAAGGAAACAAAACCCCCTCAGCAAAAAATTCAAGTCAAATGTATTTAAAATTTTTTGATGGTTTAGTGTTGTGACAGGTTACTTCTTCAGATAAAGTGTAATCTGTGCATGTTGCTAACTGTACGCTGGATTAAATATTGTCTTCTGTAGGATTTTAAACTATTTCCACAGTGTACTCAAGCCTTCAGAAAGATGTTGGAAGTCTTTCTCTTAATTGCTTCTTAATTATTGTTCACTCGTCCACCAGTTTTTGGTCCCTTACGAATAACAAGTTTTCTGGTGTTGCTTTCAAAGGATTGAGTTGTCTAAAAAGCACTAAAAAGTATAGTCTTTGTTTAAATAAATCTAAAAGCTCTTGACCTACTTTAACGTCTGAAGAACAATTTCCTTTTATGACACTAATTTCAGGTTGTCATTTCATGCTTCTTGTTCATATCTAATTTATTAGATCACTTTGTGCAGACTTTTTCTTTTGGTCTAAGTCAGTACCTGTAATTATAGCTGTCTGTAACTAATAATGATCAATGGATTGTGCAGATTTTTTCCTGTATTTTAAATAACTTGAAATATGTATGGTGAAGTTTTCTAAGCTTTCCTAATATTTGAAAATGAATCATATATAGATTCATGTATAGAGAGATGTACAAAAAACCTGGCTGGTTTTGATGGCAGGTTGGTTAATTTAAACACGTAATGCTTTGCCAGGAGCTGTTGGTGGTGTCCTGAGGTGCAGCGTTCCCACCTTTCTATGATACCAAGTTAGGAAAGTCAAAGTTGCTTTTGGCAGCTAAAAAAATTTTTTTCTAAAAAAAAAATAATTAAAATGTTTAAGTCTCTTTCTGGTAATAACATTTTACCAGTTTTAGTGGGAATTTAGTTTAATTTCATTTCCATTAACAAGAATTTGGCAATTCCGATTGTAACAAACGTGTATAAGATAATACAAAACACAAACAAAATTAGGAACCAGTTATCAAGTACATTCTCCTGGGTGAGGACTGTTCAAAGCATGTGTCAAAAATCTAACCATTGTTACAGTCTGAAGGTTGGTTTCTTAATTCTACTGAAGGATAAGAAAGATGTTCCAACAATCACAAGAAGTGTGTGTGTGTTACAGTGCAGCGTTGTAGAAATCACTCTGTCTTTTCTGGGTGCCTCATGTTGGAAGAAAAGTCATCTGAAGAAAAATAGAGGTACTAGGAGAGGAAAGATGAAAGTTAGTGAAAGTTTTAAAAAGAAATAATTTGTAACAAGTTCAGAAATGGAAGTAACTAACTTTGTAAAATTAGAGATTAGGAAGTGAGAGGGGAATTTACAGGGAGCAAAAGATATCTGAGGAATTTTGTTCTGTGACTGAGCTGAAGCTAGGAATATTTTAAAAGTGGCACAATTGAAAAGAATATTGTCTGTTCTACAGAAGTTGAAATCTGTTGTTCTTTAAGGCTTTATTTTTATAAGTAATAATTAATGTTTTCCAATGTTCTTAAACAATTACAAACATTGAAACCAGTACCGCTTCCTTGTAAATAATGTATAAATTTTCTTTTCCGAGGATTAAAGTTATTAATTTAGTAGGTGATATATTTTCTTATTGTCGGCTTTCAGCCTCAGCACAGTGAAATGAACAAACTTAGAAAATGGACAAAATAAGTTATTAACAACAACAAATCTATTAATTCTTTGAATGATTGTTCTTGAATCCCTGCGTTCAGTATTTGCTTAGTTCTGGCTCTAGAATCCATTTACTTAAACAGTGGGTGTGAGGGTGCGTATTAATGCAAGATTTATGAGAAGGGTGAGTTTGATTTTTGTAATTCCTGACTGAATAGAACAAGTACACGGGACATAAAGCTTGTTGTGTATTTATAATTCAGCAATAGGTTTATGGGAAAAGGCTGATGTTTTTCCTTCCTTGAATGAAAGTTAAGGTGTATGGTTATTTAGAATCCAGAACACTCTAGCTCTTGCATGCTGTGTTACAATTTTAACTGGAAATACAAGATAGTATCCTATTTGTGAATTCCAGCCTCAGAAACTAATTTAATTGGTGTATTCCAACTACTGTTGCTTATTTCACACTTCAGTAGGTAAAGATGCATTAATAATCGAAGTTTCAAGCTGTAATTAACGTTAGCTTTAGGCTCCTGACAATGAAATGATTACATTTTTATGTATGTCTTGATACACAGAGTTAATCTAAGCTGTGAATGAGTAACGAAAGGAGCTCACACTTACTCTCTAATGCAAATCACTACATGTAATTATGTGTTCCCTGCAACTGTCGAGGAGGAGAGAAGGAAGATACTGGCGGCTGTAAAATCTGTACGGATGTCCCTCATTCATCTGCTTCAGCTCTGTGGGTGATTACAGTGAGCTGTGGATGATGGGCTTCATCTCCTTTGTTTCCAGGTGGTTACTTCATACGCTGTTCAGTCACAGAACAGTGCTCCTCTCCTTCATTTACATGAGTTTGGGTAAGAGGTGGTGGGGGTGGCTGTCTAAAGAAGAAAGGTGTGCTCTCTGCCGTGCCATGTGAGTTTGCTGTACAAAGCCATGCCACTGCCCCTCCAGTGAAGGAGCCTTTCAGAATCCATTTTACTGCCTTTCCCTTGAAGCTACAAAGCAGTCTTCCAATTACTTTTATGATTCTAAAGTAGTTAGTCATCTCATTCTCTTTTAATACAGGCCAGGGACCGTGCAGCTATAAATCACCAGCAAGCAGGATCTGAAAACACGACAGTGAGGCAAAGAATCTGTTTCTAAATCATTGGATCAGCAATTTGGTTTCTTTACCATGGTCTAGTGTTGATTAAACTAAACATTAGTAACAGATTTTATTGCCTGTTATGCTCATTATAAGTAACAAGCTAAAAGCAAAATACCATTCTAACACACTTTGCTAGACTAAGTATTTGTAATAAAATTTCAGTGGTGATGTTTGCAGCAGGGCAGAAGTTCTCAGCCATAAACCCCAAGGAGATGAAGGAGTGAAGGTGCTGGGAGCCCCCGGTGCCTCCCCAGGCCCGAGGCTGGCAACGGGCTCTGGCTCTGCTCCCCCTCTCCATATACTCTCCTCATTTCCTGTTGGAAAAAGAAGTGTGCAAAATAGCTGAATATGTTTTCAAATGAGAAAAACATCTATGGCAACATTTTAAGCAAATACAACCAAAAAATGTTGAGACTAATTGTTACTTGTGAAACAGCTATCGATACACTTTTTTCATAAAAAACTAGAAACCAGATTTGGCTCTTTGAGTAGGAAGTGAGTAAAAAGGAGTTGGAGGAGCTCCAGATTCTGTTGAAAGGGCAGATACATATAGGAGGGCAGTTAATATTTATTCTTTCATGCACAGACTTTGTTCTTCTCAGTTCCTGCCTGTTTTCATCTATATTCCCACTGATACCTTTTGTTCTCCCTTTAACTCCTCACCCATTCTTTGTACTCCCACAGACTGTCTCCCTTAACATATTTTCTGTAGGGAGCAGTGGACACAAATGCTTTCATTTAGAAATTCCATCTGGGACCTTCTCAGTTCAGGACAGGAACAAAAGGGAAAAGTAAAGCGGAGGTCAGGGAGGATAATAAGCCGGGAAATCAGCATACCTCCTGTGCTTCTAAGTTCTTTTCACAAATCAAGTGGTGCCTGCCTGAGACACTAAAATACAGCTCACAGAAGGTGGGGCAGATTTTTAAAACATGCTAATATTTTGGATTTAGCTCTTTGCAGTGAAAAAGCACTGGATAGATTAATTTGAGTCAGGTGAATTAGACAAGTACGTTTTTTCCAGGCTCCTGAAAACCAGCAATTACTAACTGCATTGCAGAAGTCTTTTAAGAATGGTTTCTGAACTTCACAGTAATGCTGAGAAGTTTGGTGAAGAGCGTGTGGTCTGGTTGTGGTGGATGAAGCAGGAGCTCCCAGCAGAGGAGGGCTGACCTCTGCTGCCCCTGCCCGGGGCTGGCTGCCAGGGAGCTGCCCTCCTCCGTGGGCTTTGCCCTCTGCTCCTGGGGCTCCGTTTCCCAGGCTCCTGTTCTCAGGATTTGACCCGTTTTCTTAAATCCACATTTGATACAGCTTTGGTACATAACAGCAGGCAGTGCCCAGTGCAGAGCTGCCTGTATTTCTGTATTTCTGTGCTGAACTGGGCAAATGCCAGCAGCTTCCCAAAGTATGGAATCCTCATGTGCATGTGTTGCACCGGAGAGAGCCACGGGAGTGGTGAAGAGCTCTGGGAACAGATCTCTGAGGTGCCGATACTCTTCCAAGGGTGCTGTACATCCTTTCTGAGCATGCAGATGAGTCTGTGAAGTTTGTCAGCAAAACCCTTAGTATCTGGTGTCTCGTTTGCAGCAGCCGGGCCTCTTGACAAAGCCCCAGCTCCGCAGTGCCACAGTCCCCTTGCAGACACACGCGACAGCCCTGGCGTGGGAGCTGCACCGGAGTTTCTGCAGGAAATTCAAGACTAGGCCCTCCTGAACTGTTGTAAGAACTGATCAATACCTTGACATTTGTTTAACTGGTGGGAATCTAGATAGATGGCATTTGGTAACACGCATCACTTTATCTCTCATTATTTACTTTTTCAGCTAAAACTCCATTTCGCCGCGTTTTGCAGGTTTTCAATTACATCTAATTCAAAACTATGGTACTTTAAATAGGATAAATTAACTGAAGTTAGTTTATAAGGGAACTCTTTTTGTTCCTTACATTGGCAGAGCTAGTGGAGCACTGATTCTTTGGTGGGCTGTGCTGATACACAAATCCCTTCTTCCACTGCAGCCCCAGCACGGTGCCAGTGAGACTGGGGAACTGCCCCCGTGGCACTGAAGTGGATGCCAATGACAATGTATTACATCAATATGGAATTTTACTTTCTCCTTTCTTATGTGCTTTGAAGGATAAGGAAAAAAATGAATACAAACATTATTATATTATGCCATAGAGATTCTCAGTGGATCACATTCTCACCCAGGAAGGAGACTGTTGTGTGCACTGTGCAAACAGAAATCCGGCATCAGCGCATCAGTCACTTTTTATTTCTTACTCTAAAAGGGTTTTCTTCTTCTCACAAACCTTACGGATTGAAGGCTTTTACTTCTTCTAGTGAAAGGTGAAGAGCAGGAAATAATGTATATGTAAAAGGAAAAAAGAGAATCAGGCTTGCTGTTTCTGATACACCAGGGTAGCATTTGGGCCTTCCGTTACAGCAAGTATTGAGGAACACTCTTCACATCTCGTTATATTTTAAGGGCTATATATATATATATTTTAAGGTAAGATATTTAAGAGAAATCCATGTGACATTTTTCTTTTGATAGCTTGTGATATTTACCAGTTCAGAATTAAGGAGAGTTCTTTATCAGTGAGAATTTGGGGAAGCGTGATCTGTTTTCACTGTGAGACTGCTCACATCTGCCTGAGTTTGGGAGAATTCTCCTGCCTTTGGGGATCAATCATGTAGAAAGTCCCCTCATTTTCCGCAGACTATTGCTGTTTGCATGGTGCTGATTTCTGCCCACTTTGTTAAAAAAATGACCTGGTTTGTAACACAACCAGGGCGATACTTCATTTAAAAAAGGAGGGAGCCTGAGATGGACTAAAAATAAATGTTACTGTTCATATATTTTGACATTCTATACGTATATAGATGTTCAGGAGGAATAATGGTGATCATTATCCTCATTCACATTTGCATAAACAAGAGAGGGTTTTTAAAAATTGAATCTCATTCTGTCAGTGTGACCTGAGCCACTTTTGACCAAAAATAGATAAGTAAAATTAATATGTCTCCTTCATCTGCTGACCTGGTCGTGGACTTTCATAATGTGAGGCCCATTTGTAGAACTGGAGGAACTGTTTTCGATGGAAATTAAATTGATACTGACAAGATGCACCACAAAATGATTTTTGCATTATAGTAGAACTGAATGGGAAAGAAGACATTTACATCTCAAAATGACGTTGCTTTTTTCAAATTTACTGGTATTTGAAAGGAAAGGGAGAAGACTTTTAAAAACTAGGCCAAATATGATTTTTCCCCCCCGGTTTCTGCCATGTTTTCCAAAAGAAATTGAGCAATAATTGCCTGGTTAGTTATTCACTGCAGATGTAAAATATTTTACATTCTGACATTTTTATGTCTCCAGATTTCAGTCCAGATCTGACAAGTGACAGATATTCCGTGCCGCATTTGTACGTTGAGCTCTTTTTTTCTAAGCATGTCATTGTCTTAAAATACAAATATGGAAATCAATATACAGATGCTTTTAACAAAGAGAGCATTGTAAAGTACCTGCTGAATTAGCTTCCCTGGAATCATCTGTCACTCTACTGACAGCCCAGCTTTTAGCAATAATGGTGTAATCTAAAGTGTTCAGTCTAAAGTTGTGTTGGATTTATAATGTTTTAATTGTGATCTACTTTGTTACGTTTTGAGTGAGTCAGACCAGATGGTATGAGGAATCTATTAATTAAATTAGGGGGATATTATAAAGATATATGAACCCTTTCCATCTTCAGAAAGGTTGAACATTTCATTTTATTCTTGCATTTATGTTTAATCACTCCAAATGTCATGAATAATTGCATTTTATTAACAACAATAAAGAAAAACACCCTCCTCTTGAACCAAAGCTTGTATGGGAAGCGCTGTTTGGTTGGTTTTGTTTTTTTTTTAATTATTGTTTATTTGGAGTTGATACTTTTCACTTTCTTTTTTTAATGAAGAAATTTGCAAAATGGACTTCAAATAACAGATTAAGTTATTCTCTTTAGTCCTGTGAAAGGCTAATAATAGATTCCTAGTCAAATAATTAAAGCTTGTATCAGTGCATATTTTGGTAGTGGGAGTCTTCCATTTTAAATTTGATATGTGCTGGAAGCTCATTATAGCAAACTGGGGGTTCTGTGGCTGTAAAATCATCACAGCTGTTGGTATTAATTAGCAGTATCTCTCTGTCCTTTACACTGAGCAGAGATTGTAGCACAGACATATTGCAGAATTTTACAGAGCTAAATTCTTTCAGGATTTTCCTAATGTTGGCTTTAAAATCCTAATAGGAGCTCTGTGTGTGTATAAAGAGTATGCTAATAACCATGGTTTGCATCCATGGAAAACTTGTGGTTTGCTATTTTTAGATCCTTCTGAAAGAATGGATCTCTTTGAACCCCACTTCCATGGTGTCTGTGTATCTCGACAGTGATTGCTGTTTTCCAGCATGGTGAGCCCAGCGCATTTTGTGGCTGGTTCTTTCCAAGCTGTGTGGTTGTGGGGAGATTTGTACTGCTCCTCTGAGGCAGCAGCAGGAAGCAAAAGGATAAGGGAAAGACGTTCTATAGTGAGCATGAGAGAGAAGTTTACTGCTAATGTTTTCCCTCTGTCTTACAGTAGCTTCTCTTTCACACTGTTACGAGACAGGGGTATTTTCTGTGTCCTTCCTGCACTGTTAGCAGGGACATCGCGGGGCCTGTGTTACGGTTTATGCACACTGGCATGTAAATATATTTATAAATTGAATAATTTTCAACCAAGTTATAACCTTGCAAGGTCAAGAACCTAAAAATGGAAGTAGGAAAGAAGGAATGGAATATTTAGTGTGGTGTTTGTTTGCATTTGGCTTGTGTTTATTAGACTAGCTATATTAGCCTGTGTTTGGTGGATACCTGTTTTGGTTTTTCTTTTTCTAAGGGTCTTATGGCTATTTTGAGATTCGTAACTGCTACTTTAGCATCACGTTGACGTTTCTGTTCCTACTGGCTATAAACTGATCCTCTGGATTTGGCATTTGCCTGTGTCAAATACCCAGCCCTCCAAATGCTATATTTTTATACTTGGGTCAGAGTACGTGTCTATGGCTTCACCTAATCCAAAGCAACACATGTATACAATCCAGAATAACACATTTCTAAGGTGATAAATATTATATGAACATCATAAATCTGTCCTCTTGAAAAAAACAAAGAAAAGGTACTAGAAAATGGCAGAGAAGATAACCATTTTCATTATGGCTTTTAGCCTATAGTCATCTCAGCCTGATCTAAAGCCACAGTATGGATGACGAGCGGTTGAAATCCAATTTGAATTCATCATACCACATTTAATTTACACTACCACCTGTCAATAGGAAATAGACTGAGACATAGCTCCTGAGGTATCCATAGGGAATGTGCATTTATAATTAACCTTCCTTTTTTTTCTTTTTTTTTTTTATTTATTTACTTTTTAAAGTAAATCTTTGTCATTTAAATGGATTGTTTGATTTGTCTCCCATTTTTGTAACAGTCCCTCAGTGAAAAATAGGTGAATTTTTAGCTATTATTTTCTATGACATGCAACAGAAGATGTTTCATGTAATCTCTTCTGTTGGTTGGTCTCCACTCCTTTTTCCCCTCTTGTCTGTGCTCCACAGTAGAAGTGGCTTAGCCTCACCAAATTCTTGAGAGGTCCAACTAATACCGTACACTTTTAGGTCAGAATATCTAGTATAACATGTACACTAGTGCAGCTCTGTGTTTTTAAGGCAGATGTCACAAACAGATGAAATGATGATAAAAGTGGGCACTGGCACAGATTTAACCTAGTCATTATTCTCATTAGACTGTAATTTTGGGTTCCTCCATAGATGACAGCACATGATGGTAGCTGACATCTACTTTGAATTCATATTATTATGCTTAACATGTTCAACTAACATTTTCCATCAGCTGAAAGTGCAAATGGATTTCTTCTAAGATGTTCATATAAACACTGTTCATATCTATCTATCCACAAATACTGTGGATAATACAGATGGCTGGTACTTAAAATCCAGGAGATAAAATAAGAGTTCCTCTGAATACAAACATTTCAGATTGAGAGGAAAAAGAACACACAAAATCAAACTGTTCAATGATTTTTTTTTCCCCATTCAGCTTTATACTTCTTAATTCCAGAAGCAATAAAGTTTATTTCAGTGTTGGCACATCTAAGAGGATTACACTAGTTTGACAAAGCTTCTGAGTCTTTCAAAATCTTTCTTGAAAAGACATATTCCACTGATGTTTTGTCACTTAATAACATATGGTGAGGAAATAATGCAGCTTCATCAATAATTTCTTATGGCTTCTGTGATGTTTTCCCCTTAACATGAGACTCAAAAAATAACGCTAAATAAAAAATCTCCCTAGGGAAAATTACTTCCCTTTTTCCCTATAAAGCTTAGAAAAGAAATGAAGCCCAGATGATAGGCAAACTCTTGGCATTGCTCTCAGTTTGCAGGCTCCCTCTCAGCTTGCACTCTGAAGCAAAATGCGTTTTGCTGGTTTTGTGTTTTCATTTGAAATGCAAGGTGACTCTTGAACATCATTTAGATACAATAGGGGGTTTTTTCTTGTGGTTTTGTTGTTTGTTTTTTTTCCCCCCAAATTCATGAATCCTTCCCATTAAGACTCACTGATGTCACCACTCTCACAGCTCGCTAAATCTTCTTGACCTGAGCTTTAGTTGCACCTGAAGCTACACGCGGTCCTTCTGGTACTTGATGACGGTTACGATGGTGAGCGTGGATTGTGGCTTTGTGCTGGGTTTTTTTGTTCAGTGGTGATCTTTTGCCTGAAGGTCATTAGTGATTAACAAAGTGGCTTTGGTGATGGACCATTCTTTGGTGTCTTGTGATTGAGAGTGAGTTTTCTCAGTACCTTGTAATTATTCTTTATGTGTAAAATGATGATAATATATAAGTAGTATATAATTTTGAGAGCAAAGGGGAACATGTTTATGTTGGGCATCTGTATTATTTATGGTAAATGTGTTTAGGATGATCTGATATCCATAAAATTGTTAAAATTCAAACTGGAAGCATATATACAACAGTAGTATTTCCATCTCACAATCCTGCTGGTAACCAAAACACTAGAGAAACTGGTTTCTTCTGTTGGTTCTCACGCATCCGTTTTGCACTCGGTGAAGTAAAGAGGAAAATGCAATTGTACTAGATCAGCACAGAAATCCAAACAAAAGTAAATCCCACCAGTTCGTGCCTCATCCTGAACTCTGGAATTTCTGTCACTTGTGTTATTTAAAAGGGCCTTGAAAACTGTAAAGCTGTTTGCACTGCAGTCTGTATAATGCAAAGCATCTGGCCAAAAGCAATACATCCTTACATTTTCCAAGTTATATTCCCAGCAGGAAATCATAAAAAATGTCATTGTGTAGTACTTGAAAAGTATAGATTTGAAAATTACAGATGGTATTTGTAAAATACATCTACTTATGTAGTTGATCTTCTTACACTGGACAAAGGTCTTTGTCCAAATTCAGCTCTTCTTGATTTTGAAAATTATTTTCACTCAAGTGAAATCCCGTTTCGTGACACTGACAGTGGTGTTTGAAGGAGAACTGTCCCACGCTGACTTTGCTACCTAGTGGAGCATGTGCCTTTCATCTTTGGAATTGATGAATTACCCTCAGATAAATCCAGATCCATCCGTGAGAGCAGCTGAGCACACACTCTTTGTCCTACTGGTCTGTCTTTCCAAAGTTCAAAAAATGCTCATACCACTTACTTTGAACAAAGCCACCAAAATAACAGGAGAAATACTTGTTTATACGTTTGTTTAGACCACAGCAGCCTGAAGCAGTGCTGGTGGTGGTAAGCTTTACAGGAAGAAGGAGAACCAACAAAAATCAGAAAAGGTAATTTATATTCTGTGTGAAAACAAAGGTTTGGTGTTTTACAACTTTGCCAAAATTACAGCTTTAACTTCTCTACCTGGTTATTAAGTGGCTAGGCATGAGATTGGCATATTTTACCAGCAACTATTAGAATTTTCCTGTGAAATCTGAGTAGTTATGTACAGTTACACTATTACAAGCACTTGGTTTATTTCCTTCTACTGTTGTCTTTCTAATGTGAGAAGCCTGAGCAGCAGGAGGCTGCAGCTGGCTTTCCCTCCATGGTAGGTTGAGCCAGGGCACCTCTTGGAGCAGAACGTCTCTCTGGGCTTGACTCAGATGGAGCCCGTTACCTCGAGGCACAGTTTCATCACTAATGTATATGTATGATTTTCTGCTGACAGAAGAAAGCACAAACAACTTTACTAGATTATCAGTAAGTGTATTTTCTTCTTGGCATTTATGATTATGGAAGAGAGAAAAGATGCCTGTCTTGTGTAGGGTGAGATCAGCAAATCTGCTATGACCACGAAGTTGATTTTCCTCAGGAACTGCTTTCACCCTGAAATATCGCATTTATTATGATTAAATAAGAGGTGAATTTCTTCCCTTGATATCAGCCCCATCAAGAATCTAGCTGACAGTAGGGAGGACAGAGATCTCCTAATGCATCAAATGTAATGGCGTGAGTGATCTCATACAGTTATTTCCAAGGGGTGTTGAGTCCACATGCCAGCAGCATTAGTGTGCAGATGCCATATGAAACCTGAGACTGTAATTTCCACATCCAATTCACATAATGGATATGGAAATAGAAGTAATTTCAGATAGTAGATAGATATCCCAAGCCAATAAAAAACATACATAGCTCAATTTCCTCTTCAGCGCTGTAATAGAAGGTAAACAGCCGTTCAGATACAGCGCAGTACTCACCCTGCTCTGGACCTCTGCAGTTGTATCTTAGAAAGGCTTATTGATTGTGCAATGTGAGAGGTGTCATCCTAAACAAATAAATTACTGGCTTTTTATATCCCATTAAGATTTAAAATTTCACTGTGTAGCTGGGGAAGGGGCAGTCTTCACTTGGACAAAGTATTTGATTTTGGGCTCCCACACTCACTGATATCCTAACACAATTTTCAGAAGCAGCAGTGGAAAGAAGGTATTTTTTACAAACAAAAAGTTCTTGTTTACTGAAGCAAACAAGTTTCCATGTCTATGATTTTAATTGACCGGAGAATGTAAAGTATTTTTTCGTAAGGTTATAAAATACTGTCTGTGATTTACTTGTTACTGTTGAGTTCAGTTCTGAATCCCTTCAGCATAAGGGGGTTTTCTGCGATTGTGTGTAGAGAAATGTTAAATGTTAGAAGCTGAATGTTTTCTCTGTGCTGGGATATGGGGAGAGTGATGAAGTTCCAGACGTATGGACCAATTTCAAATGAGTTAGTACAGTAAACAGGAGAGGTTTAGTCATCTAGCTTCCATATACTCTGTAATCATTAAAGAGCTGAAGTTTCCTGCCTGTAATTATCTTTTTGCTGCTGTTTGTCTCTCTTGGCCCAGCAGTTCAGATTTTAAATTGCTTGGGGCAGACATGAGATAGACAATTTTTGGTCTGTCAGTATGTTCACAATAAATAGAGCAGCACATATGTACAAAGATTTCCATATTTGTTTCAAATGAATATATACAGTGAGCATGAGTCATGCTCTTAGCAAGACTCTATAATTTTAAAATCTTAAATAAAACATTTACAAAATCAAGAGATGCCATTTTATAACCAGCTAGTGGGTTCTTAGCAAGATTTGAATAGGAGTTAAAAATTTGATGACAGTTTTCCTTGGAAAATAAAATAATTTGTAACGATAATGACAGTGTTTCTTCTATAATAATCGATATTGCATTTGTAAAATTATAATAATTTCAGTTCTGCAATTCCTCTGTATGCACATGCATTTGGTGTAGAGATAGTTACTGATTTGTGTTACTAGGAACTCAAACATCCATTTTGGATGAAATCCCTTTCATTAGAAATTTTCATAGGTTTCTGAGACAATCGTGACACTTGAGTTAGGTCACTGATATCTTTAAATTATATGAATCCAGAGTGAGGTGTGTGATGGGAATGTAAGCTACTAAAGAGCACGAAGCAAATTTTGTAACTCCATCTGAAATTCTGCACCTGGTTGCTTTCTTGTTGACTGACTGCCAGCTGGACTTTCATAGAGATGAGAAAATACAGGACTTCTTAACGACTATCTGTTTCTTTGAAAAACATTAATCAGAAGTGAAACTTTTCATACAAATCTGTTATTTCTGGTAAAACTTCTAGTCCAGGATGCAATATTTATTTAAAATGCAAGACAGAAAAAGGAAGACAAAGAGATGGGAGCCAGGTATTTTTGACACTCATCTTGAAAGTGAGGAGCCATATTAATGACCACCCCCACTGCCATCATCTTTTAGGTCTCTCTTGCTCAGAAATACATGATTACTCTCTCTAAAAGAGCAACTCAAAATGCCCACTCTGCAACTGTTAAATTTTCTGAAGTTAGTACTGTCTGGGACAGGGAGTTGGACTGGGTGGCTGTTGCTGCAGGGCGGGTGGACTAGAAGACCTTTAAAGGTCCCTTCCAACCCAACACATCCTATGATTCTATGACAGTCTCTCCCTCTTCTGTAGATTTCTTTTTTGATTATTTTCTTGCCAAGAATTAAAAATACGTAAACACTAGCAAAGTTCAGGGGTGAAAAATACCACATTTTCTAGCTACAGATAGTGAAGTATTAAACCTGTAGAAATTTGGTTTAGGGAAAAAAGCGGAGCCTCAATTTTTAACACGTTAGGGATCTTAAGAACATATTATCAACATATTCTTCTTCTATAAAGTCTGTGTTTAAAGATATTCTGACTATATTTCAGAAATTTGAGTTCTGGAAATCAGAAATTATTAACCCTTAAGGTCTTGCAGATCAGATTAGTTAGGATGAAAGTTTAGGTGTTTTTTTTAACCTGTGTTTCTTGAGCTTGTGGCCTAGAATCAAAGCTTATGTGTTTGGAATGTTTACAGTTTGCATTGAGGATGAGAAAGTTGGAAAGACATTATTTTATCGGCTTGCTCTGATGCTGAGAAATTTTGTTCTACTTTGTGTAATTTGAGCAATTTTGAAGAGTTATTGAGCATAAATTCCTGAATATTTTTAAAATATAGTTTGGAAAGTCACACGTACAGATTTATATATATCAAGTGTTGGAAATTTAGAACCTTGGTTAACATATGAAGTCAAGAAACAAACCAGCTTTTCTCTCATCCATCTCTGTGGACGAATGCAATAGGGAATTATACATTTCCATCTGATTTTCATAGCTATATACTTTGGAACAAGGAAAAGTATACACTGTATGACAGCTTCATTATAAACAGGTTGAATGAAAAGTAAGACCTAATTCTGTATTATGCAGAGCTAAACTCTACTTGATCACACTAATATAAATCACTTATTAAAACACCTGTATTGCAGTTCAACAGGTGCAACTGCTTGAGCTTGGTTGAGGTCCATTGACTGCATAAAGCTGCACACAATCATTTTCCTATGGTTCATACATAGTAATGTTCATGTCATCTGATTTTATCCAGTGCATGAAATACGTACTGATAAGCCTGTACCAGTTACTCTACCACCATGAATCTGCTTTTGCCATTTCTTAGAAAGGAGCTATGCTGAAGGAAGAAGCCAAGATTCTTTCCTCCTCCTGTCTTTAGCTTGCTACTTAGAGGCTGAAAATGCAATATTTTTGCCATTGTGAAATAAAGTCTTCCTTGTTTCGGAAGTACAATACTTGATCTTATGGCTGCTTGGTATTTTATTACTTCATCTCAGCTTCTTCATTACTTATAAATCACTGACAGTTCATACTTAAGCAATTAAAACAAGTAACAATTAGCTTATTACCCCCATGATCCACTGCACAATAATTGCACTAGAAAATTCATTTAACATAATAAAATGAAGAACATTAGAAATCATTTTGTGCAAAGCCAGCACTAGTTTGACAATAAGCTTTATGGTGGTTGAGTACCTTACGCTTTAATAAAAGCAAATAGATTTTCCATTATTGCAAGCCACTCACATAAATCCAGCAGGGCAAATGGTGAGTCTGAGTAAAGAGTTAATAATCACACTGGCAGAATGTCTTTGCTCAAGATAAAAAAGTAAACCCAGTTTCTTTTTTACTTTTTTTCTTTCCCATCTTACGGAGGCAGAGGATTGGTTATGAGACATACTTGGACTTATGTTAAATAAGTAGAAAACTTGTAAAAGTATATCTGCAGTACCAACGTTTGTGAAATTCATTATGGGTCAGTCATGTACACAACAATAAATTGGAGGTCATGAAAATGAGAAGCAGGCTTTGTATCAATGTCTAGTTTCAAAAAGCCATTTAAGCCTTTTCTTATGTCTTCAGTGTACTGCAAAACATGCAGATGTAATCTTGCCACATTTCAGCTGAATTAAGACCTGAATCAAAGCCCAGTGAAGTGATTAATGTCTTTCTCAGCAGCTTTGGTGGGCACTATCTTCTCCCCTCTTGAATACAACGCTTGCTCAATATTGTATCGTAGGAAACCATTAGCCAAGTGTCTTAACAAATACTGTTAACAGCCTGCAGCGGCTGTCAGTTCTGCTGACCTCTATCATCCACATTCTCATAAGTGCTTTTTATGCAGTGAGTTCTAATGCCTTTTATTTCTTCAAATATTACTACAATTGCATTTTCTATGTCTTTTCAGATACTTAATTGAAGTAAGTTTGTAATCTCCATTTCTTCTTCTCCCATAATTTTATTTACTAGTTTTTCACACCAGTGACAGAGTATTTTATTCCAGAGCTGACACTTGCAAATTGCTTTTTAGAGAGGGTGTGTTCAGAAGCCTTAGGAGCTAGCAATCCATTTTTAATTCTACCATTTCACTTACCCACTTCCATGGGGGTGGCACAATTGGAAACAGAATCCAAAGTCAGTAGATCTGCTTGCAGATCCTCCCCCCAGATTTATACACCTTGGAATTGTTTGCCTTGTTGAATTATTTATTTAACATTAAAGCTGCTTGCTATGGAATTTTTGTTCTTATGACAAGGTGTGTGGGAACTGATTCTGCCAGGTCCTTCAGGGAGGTAAGACAGCAGCTGCCCGTTGTTTGTGTTCACATGCACTGGCTCGTTTGGGACAGAGACTGCTGCTATTTTACTTCCAGCAAAAGTACACAAAATAATGCACTAAGAAAAGGCAAGTGTGCAGTTGAGCTAACGCGGAGGTGAAAATAAGCTGCTGCAAGGAAAATGCCAATGGGGTTCACTGCTTCCTCCTGTGATTAGCGAGGAGTCAGAGGATGAATTGTGATTCAGTTAGAGGAAAAGTGCAGTAGCAGTTCAGGAGCAGGCAGGGGAGACCGCTGTGTGACAGGGCACCTGGTCTGGTTAGAACTCTCTTCCAGTGCAGCCCTCCCTTACTAGACACACAGTTCCCAGAATATTGGAGTGTTTGTTGGAAATTTTGTTTCACATCTCTTTGTCTTTCAATTCTTGTTGTTTTATTCCCCCCACCTGACAATGAGTTTGAGAGGAAATTGAAATCAGGGCTCTACCTTAAGCTGTCCTATTATATGAAGTGACATTACACATACAAAAGTGACAATAAAAATAATTATAAAAGCATGATTGGAATTAACTAGTTGAGGATTTATTGTAAAGACTGTAATAAAGCATGTTGTGGAAAGAGTGTTTTGAATGTTTGCATTCTGAATGTTTTTATCTTGAAGAAAAATACATCAAACAACTATTGAATACGCAAGACATTTAAATTATTTCAGTAATTATTACTGACATCAGGACAAAAGAATATAAATGCAGAGGTTGAATACTTTATTCCTGTTAGAATCATTGGTTCAGCTTATTAGAAAAAATAAAATAAGCTCATCAACAATACTGAGAGGTCAAAACCATGTTTAAGGGAAGGAATGCCCTTTCCTTTGCCCTTTATTGTGCTGCCCTTCCAACCCAAACCCTTCTGTGATTCTCTGTGGAAGACAGGACATTTAACCTCTGTGTTAGCAGGATGATAATGGTGGGTAGTACATCATAAGCTTTCAGAGGAAGCCTACAAAAAGCTATTTAAAAATATGACAAGTAAATAATAGATAATTAGTCAAGTTTTCTGCATTCACTGACATAAAAAATTAATGAACCTTTCTCTTAGTTTGAAGAAAGAGTGGGACGATTATTCTAGTCCTTTCTGCAATGTATTGTCTTAAGAATAACTAATACCTTTTGTTAAGACTATACAGAAAAGTTGCAATTTTTTCCTATCATATTTTTTACGGACTCTGTCCCTTTATTTCAGGTATTCTTCAAAGCCATTCTTTGTGAGGATGAATCGCACTAAGTCTGGTGGTAACACTCTGTAATGACACAGCTCTCATTCGGGTGAACCCTGATCTAATTTTTTTGGTCTCGTGACCAGGAGTTTGCCCATCAGCAGGAAGCTGCAGGTGGTTTCTCTCGCCCATTTATCAGTCAGGTCTCAGAGCACTACTCATCAGTAGATTCTCAATGGAATTTTCTCTTATACCTTCCATTACCTAATCTATTTTGATTTTAGATGAAACAGTGTTGTTCTTTTCCCTCTGGGCAATGACAGTAATGGGAACTCGTTACCGAACAGTCTTTTCAAAACAGAAGTGATTTGAGGTTTTGGGGATTTTTTCCTTTTGTCTGCTTGGGATTTTTTAATGAAAACTGTCATAGAAACTCTAAGAAGACATTTCCTATCTTTCCTCTAAAATCTATGCTTCCCTGCCCATGGGAAGACTCAATTCTGAAAAATCACATCCAGATTTATCTTTCTTTGTCAGTGTCTCATTGCATAATTTCAGAAAAATAATTCCATCTTTTGTCCAGTGAAGAATAACTTCAGCTCCTTCATATTCTCCTTTCCACCTTTCACACATGCGTGGTCCTTTGTGTAGTGGCCTACTAGATGATTCAGCTCCTGGAATTCTCAGGATAAAAGAAACATTTGATTTGATTTTGAATTTTTGTTTGCAAAAATTTGGATTGTTTTGTTATATTTCCATTTTGGTAATTTTCTCATGTGTAGGATGAACTCAATTTGCTAGTGGATGTTGTTTGTGTTTATATCTCATGTAAACAGCTGAAAGCTGAAAATGTCCTCGTTACATAGATTGCTATGTTTACTATTTTATAGTTCTCCAGTTCCTCCACTGGTAAATTGGAAGGCCTTCAGGTTTATCTATGAAAAGTCATACAACACACAGATTATTCTTTTACATGTTTTTCTTCTGTGCACTTTCATAATTTTCTTCTGCAAACACAGAAAATTAAACCTAATATTAGAAGAGAATATGCAGAATGTGAACAAATGCCCATACAGCCAGTATGGACCCAGTACTTGTAACCTGTATCTGTACCCATATCTAATCCTTTCTCTTTGGTGGTGGCCAACAGTTAGGGAAGAGCATAAGTGGAGGGCAAGAAGGTACTTATACACATTTGCTCTAGAAATGTTCCAAACTCCTCCCCTTCCCTTGGAGATTCTTTGCTTTTCCCCGAAGAAAACTCAGAGAACTTCCCTAAAGCAGGAACTAATTATTATTTCAGCTACAGGAAATGCCAGAAATTATTTCTTTAGATTGTATTATGCTTTGAACTGTGACATTTCTGCCTTCTATTACACATCAAGCTTTAGTGAACAATTACACCTTTCCTCTGAAATCTTTCTAGGTTTTGGAGTTAGTAGGTGTGTATGGCCGTGAGCATACGAGTTCCAGTGGCAGCATGGTCACCGAGGAAGCTTTTTGAAATCTTGCTTTTGATTCTTCATTGATTAGAAGTACCTTCAAAGTCTGATCCTCATTGGCTCAGTTGAGATTCCAGGAACATACTTACTGGTTTGTTTTATAGTTTTCTAAATAATATGGATAAGTGAGCTGCAGTCCTTGAATTAGGCATTTATTCTGAATATATATATATAACAGCATTAACCAAACCCACTAATCTGCAATGAACCTTCTCATTTCCCTGGTATATTGTAGATTTTAGTAAATAAGTTCCTATTTTTGCATTTTTGTCTCGCAAAAGTGATGATTGAACATATTCTGACAAAACCAGTTCTAAATATTACCCCGTTTTCATATAGTAATAGATAATATTTGAATAAAGACTCTGATTTCCACGCAGAAGGTGCTCATTAGAAACATTTTAAATAACCGTAATAATTTATTATTCTGTAGTGAAATACATAAATGGTCATATTTGATACAGACAGTATAATCAGTTAGTTATTGACAAAATGTGTATATATAGAGAAACAGACCAATCGTAGCATTTCATCTTTTCTGTGTTTTTAATAATAAGAATGCTTCAATCTATTCAAAATAAAAAGCTGCCCAAACAGCTGGAAAGTCTAATTTCCTGAGAGTATACTTCATCCAGTTGTCCAGGCTGTAAATAAGGACATTAAACAGAATCAGCACTAGCATCTGTGAGTGACACTGGCCCCTGTTTTTGTTTTCTACCACTGACCAAGAGCTGACCCTTGGAGCTTGATGGGCCACTGAATTTTCCATCCACTTTATCATCCATTTACCCAGTCGGTGTTTCCCCAGCGTGGCTGCAAGGAGTCTCTGGGACATTTTGTCCAAAGGCCTGCTGAAGTCACACTGCACAGCATCCCCTGGCCTCTCCCCGAGCACAGTGTCAGTCAGGCTGGCAGGTCCCATTGCCCCTTGGGTCAGCTGTCAACCTCCTCTCACCTCCCTGTTCCCTGCCACCTTCAGTCCTATCCCTGCCTCCCACAGTGACAGTTCGGTGACAGGTTGTGGTTCCAGCTGCCTAAATCGAAGTGCAATGGGAAGTTTTTGGATGTTTTGAGGCTTCCTAGGCTACCCAAGGAAGTATGCTTAGATCAGCAGAGGCAAAAGTATTAGACAAGAAAGATCGATCTGAAAGAAGATTCAGAGCTCTGAACGCCATCCCTTCAGGCCACGATGTGGTGTATACGTGAGAAGCTGCAAAACAGAAAACATGCAGAATTAAAACACCTGTGCAAACAGATACGCTGCAATTAACAGAGCAGGGATTTCCCCCATATGTTTTTCAGTTTCCTAAGTCATCTCCCATCTTGCTTTGAAACATCAGATTCGTGTAGAATTGTTATCTTTTCAGAAAAGACCGTAAAGATAACTTTAATTATAAACCATGATTTATTACCAGAGTTCCTATTCAAACTAGTTAGGGAAGAATTTGGATGCTATTCCATAGTCAGAATAGTTTCTCTGTTGTTTTCAGAAGATCTGCCAGTGCACTGATGTTCCTGCAACCTTGCATTCTCTTTTTCCCAAGTTATGTGGTTATGAATATTTAAAAAATAAGAGCAATGCTTTAGAATTTTTAGACCACACTGTAGACTGCAGGATGGTTTTTAGTATGAGCTCTCTATTTCGTGCTTCAGCAGTATATAGTTTAGAAAGAGTCTAATAAAGTACAACAATGTTATACAAAATTAATGTAATAAAACCTTGGAGCAAATTGTCCTGCCTGTGTACAATTAAGCAGCAGCAGTCTTCAGAATTTTAATGCTGTTGGGGAACAGGGATTTGTAAACGGGTTGTTAGTTTTACCTAAAGTTGCCTGGAAGACTCCTGATTTGTAATATAGATGTTTAAAAAACACCCAACACCAACAACTGCACACTTAACCAGAATATAACAGGGATAAATAATAGAATAAAGGATAGTAATTTCAATTATGGAATCTGTCATGATTTATTTCTTAGATGGTTAGTGTGATTCATTCAGGTCACTAAAATTATGGGTTTGTTGTCTGTGTGCATCTTTTGGTAAGGACATTCAGTGTTCATCCTACCAGTATTTTCCATGGCGGCCATGTACTCAGTTCAGGGTTATTAATGTTACGCATCTTCTTTTGGAATATCATACAAATATGTTCATGGAGGGAGGTATATGTTCTTTTATATCTTCTTTGTGAAAGAAGCTTTCTTACACATTCTGAATCAATCATTATGCAGCATCTCAAGCAAATCCAGTGCACTTAAATGTCAACATGATCAGAAAAAACAAAACCAAGAGTGAATACTGAGAAAAGCACCCTGTAACTAAGCATGTGTCTTTGACACACTGACTGAAGATACACTTAAGATACGAGATTCATAATTCACATTGAATTTTTTCTATTATCATGTGAAGTTACTTTTAAAGGAAGAATTTTTCTCCAGAGCTACTGTCCTGGTTCGCGGTAGGGACGGGGCTAATTCTCCCCTGGCTCTGTGAGGGCACAGCTATTCCATCCCGTGTGCACCAGGCCCAGGGGCAGCAGGGAGCTGGCCGGGGAGGGACAACACCAGGAAATGGGGGGGGGGAACTTGTTGTTCTTGTTGTTCTGTTAAACAGTTTTCTTTTGTCCCAACCCACGAGTCTGCCTGTTGTTTTCCCTTCCAATCCTCTCCTACTGCCGTGGGAAATCGGAGCGAGCGGGCTGCCACGTGGCTCCTTGTTGCTGCCGAGGCCAAACCACGACAGCTACTCAACGTTTTACTTTCACATATTGACGTGATCTTACTGTGTTTGATCCATGCAGAATGCGTAACTACAGCTTCACATTTTCTTTTGGGGATCTTATTTCCTAATAATATTTAAGAAAATTCTTTGTAAGAAAAGGTGAGAAGTGGCAAAAAAGTTTGTCTGTCTAATAATTTTTAATTATCTGTGTTCCCTGCTTCTCCAAGGATCTGTAAGATCCTTTTAAGATTGATTGTCTTCTTCTGATGATTCCAAGAAAGCAAAACTGACCCCCTTGCCCCCTTATGTATTCACTTACCTGAATGACTTTTGGCCATACTAACTTTTAAAATTGGTAATTACCCCCCATCCTGCCACCTTTGAACAACCTTGACCTTTGTGATTGGTATTAGGGATCATGATGTATGAAATCTCTCTTTACCCTGGAATTGCAGCAGGATAGCTGGGAACAGAAACTGCCCCTCGAGCCAGTTAAAAAACCTCAGTTATTCTGTATAAACACTGAGGTTTTGGGGTTGGGTTTTTTTTTCCCCAATTTTCCGTCACCTCCCTATAGCTACTGAATTTGGTTGTTGTTGCCCTAAGGAGCCTTGGAGATATTCCCAGCCTTCATTTGGGGGTAATTTTAGTGTGATTCCTAATTAATTAGTAAGGAGGCATCTCTTTTTCACAAATTTCATCCTACGTATGAACTACGTAACTTATGAAACTCAAACAAGATTTTTTTAGCATCAGTCTTCCCTGTTACATTTTGGTAATGCTCTGTTTATTTGCAGTGAGCTTGGCTGTGGGAATTTCTTCAGATTTTGATAAATTCCTTGACTGCCAGAATATTTGTAGCCCATGGCTACCTTGGCCTTGGGCACTCCCAAAAAAATAGGATGAGAAATGTGTTATGGGCTCATGAAGCTTGATGGTAGATCTTTAGGTGATCAGTACAAGAGGGCTGCCATAAGCAGATGAGGAACAAAAACAGCAGCCAAAAAAAAAATCTCTATTTTCCTTTTATTTTTTCCCCTTTTCTTTAGCTAAAAATGGAGCAATATCCATGGGTCAGAAGGCTGAGGGCTGTCTAGCTCAGCATCTTTGAGGACTGTTTAGATGTTCCTCTCTGGGGAAAAGGTTCAGTTGCTTGGAGAAGCTCTTTATTTCTTGGAAGCGGGAGGATAGTCTGCTTCTTGTTCTTCCATACAATCATGATAATGTCACGATTTAGGGCTGGGCATCGGTACTGCTGAATTTTCCTGTAGGGTTTGTGGTGACACTTCTCAGGGAGCAAGGACCATCATATGAGACATGGTTCGGTCGTGGGTTTTGTCATTGTAGGGTTGACGGTTGGACTCATTGAACTTAAAGGTCCCTTCAACCTGGATGGTTCTATGAGTACAGCTGACTGGTATCAATTTTCTGAAACAATACTTTCCGCAGGAATAAATGTTGGAAAAATACCTAAGTGGGGATGGAAGGGCCATTTTAGAAAGCAGAATGAGAAAACGTATCTTAATCACAACCTGTTTATATTGCTATTGCAGTAACTCTTGCAGGTTCTCATAGGAAAATCTGGTGGTATTGTTCCTATCAGGAATACTGATGAATATATTTATATCACAGTGCGTTAAGTAGCCTATGATTCTAGATAATGAATCTTGGACCCCTTTGCAATTTACTGTTTTGGAGTCTGTCAGTGACAAAGCTCAGTAAAGGACTCCCATACTCAAAGCCTGTAATGAAAGCTCTGCAGCACAGCTTATTTCCAGAGGGAAACTCAATAGTGAGCAACTATGCCAAATGGCATCATATGCTTTTTCAGGTAAGAAATCTTTCTACTATTTTTTCTTTTTACAGTGATACATAAGCAAAAGTGTGCTAGAAAAAATTACATATTGACTGCGTAAACAACTGAAAATGTTTGTGCTCTGTTAAATATTAGAATTGAACACTCCAGGATAATTAATCTACATGAATGCACTTCAGCTAGAAACAGTAAACGGTAAGCTGCCTCAGCATCTTTCTGTAGTTTGTAAAACGCCACGTTCATTGTGGAACATTAGGAAATTAATAAAAATGTTACAAATGATACTTTGAAGCTGGTATTTCCATTAGGTAGGATTTTTTGCTTATCCAAAAAAAAAAAAAAAAAAGAAAAAAAAGAGAAAATTACTCCCTTGGGGGCAAAGACCAGTTGTGCTTACTTCCATTTAATGAAGTTTAAATGACAGGCCTTGAGAAACCCTTGCTCTCCCAGCTCAGTATCATGCTGAACTGCACTCAGAACTTAGCAGTGTACAGTAGCTTCATCTGACCAGTTATTATTTAACTCAGGAGACAGTGGAAAAGGAATGTGAAAGAGAAGAATTTGTTTTGCTTCAGTTCTTCTCCTCCTCTGCGCCATGTGACCTTAGTGTGATAAAGAGATTAGTCCTCTCATGACTCGAGTAGAGGTTACTTTTCATGACCATATAGCATGAAAAGTAGTTTTAGCACCACAGACTTTAATATTGACAGTGATGGTGTTAAGTCAGTAGATACTGGCTGTATCCAAGCATGCACCCACGGTTTTACATGTTGACACAGACAGAGTAAGCCGTATACGGAGATGTAGCCCCAAAAAGCACTGTTGTAATTTGAGATGACTAAAACCTAACTACTTTTGTAAATACCTTTGTAGATTATTTGGGGGAAAGGTATGGTGCAATTTTAAAATACTGTAATTTCTTATAAAACTATGTGGTAAGCCATGAGGCATTAGGTACAGCCAAGAAAGTGGGTTGGACAAAGCTCTGAGGCTACCAAGATGATGACTTTCATAATTTATTTGTATGTTGAGCAAGTAACTAAAGTTTAAAAAGCTTCTTTTGACACACCTAAGGACCTGCAATGTTTTGGGCATAAAAATGGTAGCGAGAGTTTTTTAATTTAAGTGTAACAACTCTGTGAGCAACAAGATGTTGCAGAATTATGTTATAATACAAATTTTAGTCATGTAAAAAAGCATATTGCAACAGTTTAATTTGATAATGTGTATGTGGGCTTGCTCTCGCTTTTATAAATACTGTACTGTTTTGATAATTTCTCAGACACAACTGTGTAATAATTGCAAGTCTAGAACGGTTGAAAGCATGAGGCAAATGTAATCTAAGCAAGTTTTCCTAGAATAATTGTATACTGTCATGTGTGATTGGCTAAGTGTTGTACAAAGTATGCAAAACATAAGCAAGCAGGCATCTCTAATTAAATAAAAACACCACCGTGCTGACATTCCTCTTTTCCATGAACTTCAGAAGTGTGTTTTTATGATTCAGTCCATTGTGAATGCTTTTCCTTTCAAGGCTAGCCTTGGAACGAGAAGCAGTGCATATTGTGCTGGGCAGACACTTAACCCGACTCCAGAAGTACAGCTGTCTCCCCAACAGATCGTGCCTGTGCTTTGTGTGACTGTAGCGACGCTGTTGCTAGACCAGAGCTGCTGTGTCCTGTAATGTCCTGTACTGCTTACTAGTGCAGGGAGCTGTGATGCATGGCACTGCTGTGTCACCCCGGCGTGCCAGGGCTCAGTGACAGCACTGCACGCCTCCGTCTCCATTCCCTGTGCCCAGCTGAGCAGAGGAGACTCGACTGACTAAAAACTCCTGTGCCCTCAGGGAGGTGTGGGAGGGTTGCAGTCAGAATTTGCCAGTAAATGGAAACTGCCACTTAAAATGTGGTTTAAGCTAGTTTAGAACAGTTGTGCAAACTCCTGGACGTACTTTTGTACAGGAACTTTATGTGGTAGACTTGTAAGTAGTCTGTAATTTGATCGTCTGTAATTTTGAGCATAGGCTGCAATCCGTGCTTAAACTGAACTTCTGGCTCTCCCCAGTTCACGAAGGCAAGCCTATGTTCAGATTCTTGATTTTGGGAGAAAGTAGAACAAAAAGTCTGACGTCACTTTAGCATGAGTCTAAACACACGCCTGTCTGTAGGACGGATGGAATTGGGCATGCTGTGCCTCCGCGTTCCCCACACCGTCTGCCTTGTAGAAGACAAACCCGACGTACAGAGTGAGGGTGTGTGAAGCTTCAGTTCCCAGCTGGTACAAGAACACTCTGAAATAGATACACTTCTTCCACAGTAAAATGGGAATTCTGCCATTTACTTTCAATGACTATTGCGAAGATAAATTCACTCCAGGTTTTAGTTGCTCAGAAGATTTAATGGGAGAGGTTGTATAAATACCCAGGAAAAAAAATCAGTGAAACCAATCTATTAGGACATACTTAACAGTAGCTTACAATGGATAATTATCCATTGCTTCACTGCTACTGGGCAATTACACTGCCAGTAAACTAAATTAGTCCATCTGTGGGTTATGTGTCTCTAGGATATTCAGTTAATTACATTACAGTATATTTTTTTACTCGCGAAGCAGAAATATCTAGCCCTTAAAGGACTGAACAGTGACTTTGGAGGTGTAGCATAGATGCAGCTCATTGTGCAACGTCCTCATTCATCACACCATCTTGTCTCCTTCAGCTGAGGCTCTGAATGAGTTAAACACCATTCTGTGAACTTCATTACACACTTTGTGATTAACAGAAAGCGAGCTGGCATTACCTCCTTGTAGATAAACGCTTTGGATTATTTTGTAGTTGTCTGTAACCTAGTTGAGCAACCAGCATGTGGTACAGAGCTTTATGTAGCAAGAAGAAGTGGGTGCTATATAAGCATTCTGTGGAAGAAAACCTGGAATTCTTTTAATTTGTCTTAAAATTTTCAGAAGCGTGTACTTAACAGCATAGTTGCCTAACCCAAAGCTGAAACTTCTAAAATGTTCATTGTGGCTTAAATGTGCATCAGAGTAGAGGTAATTAAAACAGTCAGAAGAAAATTTCTGACAAGCTGACATTTTCAAAACAAATAAAGATTCTCCAGTTATTTATAACTTTGTGTCAAGGACAATTTATACTCCATGTCATATTACAATATTCAATTTGTTTTTGTTGTCATATTATATTAGCTTTAAAAGACTTCTAATATTTCAGCAGCTGCTGCCTTGCCCCAATCAGTACTGGAAAAACATTCAATACTGAGTGTATACAAGGTGCCAGGCATGTTTTTTTGGATTACTCACTACTCACCCCACAGTGAGTATCTTTCTTGTGCACAAACTTAGCTTCTGGAAGCAACAGAACGTACACGACTGAAATTTGGACGAACAGAGTAGGAAAGTAGCTGCTTTGATCGCTGCTAGTAATCCTATGCAGTGATGACCTTACACTCCTGGCCTCACTCACATACATTGTGGTGTGTCTTGTTAGATGTGTCGTGCTGTTTGAAATAAGTAAAGGGGCAGAACATGTCCCTCAGAAAAAACCCCAAATTGTTACCTAAATTGCCACGAATCAACAGTGAATCCTGGTCTTGAAGCAGCACATCAGAGAGATCATTTGGAATTTTTGTCTACTAGACTTCTGTTTGCCCACTCTAAGAATGGCACACTGTATATCTGATCTGAAATTTTTACTGTTATCAAGAATCTGGAGAAAGCAATATTTTATCTCTACTTTGCTCCTAATACATATTTGTGTGAGAGTTACTCATTGAAACAGTTGCTTCAGGGTCAAAGGTTTTTGTTATATCTGCTCTGGTCATTACAGATTTCTTATTTATTTAGAGAGCTTGGTTCGAATGTATCTAATTTCTGTTCTAAATTATATCTCCTTGTGATGGTTATAAAACATTTTCCTTTATTGAGCAATAGACATCTACTGCATTCCAGGATAAGAATAGGATAATAAGTACTAGAGGAAAGGTCTATTTATGATAGCATTGCTAAGCCTTTGGCTTTTTTCAGGTCCTCTAATTATCAAAATTCTGCAGCAGTGCTGAAAATATGACACCACCACTTGGATTGATAAATCGGAAATGACACAATTCAGAACAGTGCTTTGAACCTGTACCAGAGGTTAAAACTATTAACAGTGAAGTAGCTTACTGAAATTAGACTCTACTTGAAGCAAATTGATGTCATTGATTTGTATGACAGGCTGTAGTGCTCAGCCTTTAGTGAATGTGAGTCTCTCTGTGTTACGCAGAGGGTACTGTCACCTTCATATTTTTAAAGACTATCCCACACCATTCCCACTGTTAAATTTCAATTAAACAAATTTGGTTGGAAAAAATGTTCTATATGTCTTTTATCTACCCTGAGCTGCTGGCAAAACAAACTGGCTTTTCCGTATTTGGCATTTATTAATAATATTTTGAATACCACTGCGCTTTTTAAGCTGAGTGTGGGGAATTCTCATGTGGGATTATTAAATGAGTCGATTTGCATTCTAATGAGAACAAATGTTTGGGATTGCATTGTTAAAATGCTAAAATGGTGTGTGTATAATTATTTTGCAGCTTAGATTCGCAGAACTCATTTCCCCAAACTCTTTTTTTTAAATAACTAAAGAGACAGAGCATACTGACGGCTGGAGGGGAGGTGATTAGGGTAATTTAAACTGTTCACAAATGACTTTGCTACTGAATGAAAGCATTTCTTTGGCTTTGCTGTGCTCCTTTCATTATCTTTAAGCGGCTGCAGTGTTGAGTCCCATAAGAAGTCTCACCAAGCTCCCTTTCCTTGTACAGTTTCTCATTTGTATTGATTAATCATTTTGTAATTCCATTCTAGGTTGCCTCGCTCATCTTTAAGGCATGTGCTGCTTTTTCTTTGCTTGTCTATCCTGCAACGGTTATGTTGTCTCTTCTAATACCTTAGCTTTATCGCTGCAAGTTAAGCTTTAAAACATTAATCCCTTCATGCTTTAATTTCATATTCTGTTACCAGAATGAATGCAAATAGTGTTTCCTTTTTGCTCCTTTTTAATCATCTTCACTACAGCTTTTGCAAATGGTCCAAGAATAAATATTGTAAGCTTTTTATTACAGTCAAAGTCAATGATTTGTTCGGCTACTCTTTCCATATGTTTTTCCACAACTATTGCCAAACAAGAATTGTTTACTGCAGGCTTCTGAGATGTTCTTCTGCCTTTCTATTCCCCATCTTGTGCACTGCAAAGCAGCATTGTTTAAAACACTGCTTTCCCAAGAAAAGCTGTGTGTTGCTCAGGGCAAATTACCATGAGATACTGGAGTGAGGTTTTAATAAAGCCTTGTCTCCCCCCTGCAACTCTATTGACTTGTCGTAAGCAGTTGTGGTTGTGAGGTGTGGGTAGGGGTTGCTCTTTAGCCTGCTGTGTGAACCACCAAGCACCACTCTGGCATTGTGAACTTACGTAAAATTTAAAAAAAAAAACCTTAGCAGCTCCTTAGCAGCTCCACAGGTAAGCTCAAGTTATACTCTTCAAGCAGGTTTTAAATCCCCAAGATTGACACAAACTTTTTTCAAAGATCCCATCAGAAAACTTGTACCATTTTCAGTAGGAAAAATACATGTGGAATTTTTTAGATACGAAACCGACAGTCTGGCTACAGTTTGGGATTTTAAGTAATTTATAGTCCTCTATACAGTCCTGGTTTTTTTCAGGTCTGCACCCATGGCAGTAGTGACGACTGCAGGATCCTGGTTTCTTTCAGAGCATAGTTCTAGTGTTACCTAAATGAATATTCCAGTTTTTCATTAGCAGTAGCATCTTTTGCCACAGAACCCAAAAGGGTCATTCGTTCTAATTTTCCTAATGGAGAAGGATGCATCTACATCATGGAAGACAATTCTAAGTGTTACATCAAAGGACAAAGGGCTACAAATCAATCCCTGCTCAGACTCGGGAAAACAAAAGCATTTCATTCTCACTGACTTTTCTATTGTTTCTTGTGTAAAAAGCAGTCCTTTGAGTTAGATTAGTTATGTTATATCAGATATTCTTCTTCCTAAACTTAGTTCTTTTTCCAGTTCTCCTCTCACCAGCAAACTTGCAGTCATTAATTGTGTATAGGCTGGATAGAAGATTCATTGGAAGTGAGGACCCTGTGCTTACACTGACTCACCTCTGTAAAAGCAGGAGGCTCCACTGCATCTTTTGCTGGAGACTTGAGAATGCACCCTGTATACAATCTTCCATGGTGCATGATTTGGTTTTCTGTGCAATGAAAAACAGACACAATATTAAGGTACACTAGTTCTAACAACATTTCCGTTGTTGTGGACGTCTGGTTTCTTTCAGCACAATTAGTAAACTTGAGAAGGTATTTAAAGCAGAATAACGTGCTATCTTAAGGGAACTGTGGCCCTCAGAAATACTTTGGTTTTCTCCTCCACAGCTTGCTCACCATTTTCAGCCACTTGAAACGTACATAATTTATGCCAAATCTTCATGTTCCAAGTTCACAGCTTTTATGTTTACAGAAACAGAGCATGTGTTTCTGTTAAATTAGTGAGAAAAATTATGACTGTGTCTGCTAAGTTATGGAAGATCTAAGTCCCTTTTATATATTCTTATGGCAACATGATCAAGCCATTAATCATTATTAAATCACAATGCTCATCAACACATATTTACAGCTTAATTAAGAACCGTGCTCTCTAAAACTGCCAATTAATTATCGGAAGCACAAACACCTCTCCACCCACAATCTGTTAAATCATCGGTTACCATGACCTTTTATTCTTTCTGTATCTTCACAACATCCTTTAGAATATTGTATGCTCCAGGCTTTCCTTAGAGGCTTCTCGATTCAGATAGGCAGTTCAGAAGTCTGTAGTTTATAAAATACATTAGCAGTTCTGTTTGGGTGTGTTGGAGTGGGGCAGTGCTGTCACCTGTCAGAGGACAGAGCTCAGCAGTCACAGCACAGCGTGTCACCCCAGTTATTTCAACAGCCTCTCTTTTAATTATGGATGTTCAGAAATGGATTCTCCGATCTGCTCTTCCATGTTGCAAGGCAGGAACTAGCAGGCAATATGCCAATACTGATGTCAGTATGCCAAGTGTGGCCATTTCATTACCACAGCAAAGGTGAGAGAATCCCTGCTGTTGGGATTGTTGTGCCCCTGCCCCCCCGCCTCAGGCAGCACACACCACTCCTCAGCAACCCACCGGTGAGACAAAAAGTAGAAAAGCCTTTATGCTTACATTTTTGCAAGTGTTAATGCCTGCCATTAAATTGGCAGTTATGGAGGGTTTCAGAGTTGCACAAGGACTCCATGCTGACCTCTGAACAGGAGAGTTTCACCAGGGAGCTCTGGAGTTTGGAAGGCTCCTTCCAGAATGTTCCTTGGGGAACTGTAGAAGCTTGAATGCCCCCTGCTGGCTAAGGGAGCTCCTGTTTGATATTTACATTAATTGCATTTAACGTTGCATTTGATGTTAATCTGCAGAGAAATTAATGTAGATTCATTTTTATGTCCATATCTTTCAATGTAGAAATGCCTTTCGACTGGCAAAAAGCGTGTTTCCCCATTACTCTCTCTCTCTTTTCTTGTATCTTCTGCTAGAATAATAACTGAATGAAGAAGGAATGAAATGTATATAGTCACTTATTTGTATTTATTCTCAACAAATCTTAACCATCCCAGTCTTGATGTCTACAGGGTAAGATTTTCAGGTCTGTGAGCTTGAGAAGGAGTACACAGAATACATACAAGAGCATGCATGTGATTGCATCATTTTTAAATAGAGGCTATGCAGAGGAAAAGCTGAAAATTAATCAAATAATGCAGGTTCCTGTATTGTGGATGACCTTAAGAGATGCAGAATGCTGAAGTTTTGCTACTAGATGCATGATTTTTTCAAGGATAGAGAGATGGACAGCTGGTTTTAATTTTAAACTTGCTAACATGCTGGAAAAACGTAGTAGGAACCTGTGCAGCATGTTAACTAGGCACAATTACATCTATTTGCATGTTTCCATGTAAATGCATTTTAATTTCTTGATATGTGGACCAGAACACACAGATACTGTTTTCTCTCACTCAAGAGTATGAAGCCTGTTAAACGCTTCAGAGGGATCACGTCCTGTTTATACAAAACCAAATAAATAAGCTTGCTAGCTGTTGGATTTGCCATTATTCGCTGAATAAACTAAATAGTGACTCTGTATCTTTACTCCAGTTTTGTTCGCCCATCCTTTGTCTCTCTTGGACTTGGCTGTCATTTCCTCTCTCTGTCCCCACTGCTATTTCCATAGCTTGCATTTGAAAATTACTTACGTCAAAATAAAGTGTAGAGATGCCAAAGAAAATGATAAAAAGAATTTTGGGAGCCTAGCGGCTGAACATAACAAATGGGCCGTAGTTATCCAGGAACAACTTTCAGAGCCTTTGTGTGCTTCTAGTCATGCTTTGTACCAGGATAAATGATGTAATTCCAATTACACTGCCCTTGTGTGCTCTTTAGTATTGGGTCTGATTTAGGCACAGCTTTTCAGAGTGACACCATTTTATCTGGAAGTCAGTTGATGGATCTTTAATCTGATTTGTGTTTTGGCATATTAGATCTCCTTGCATGTAGTTGACTTGTGTTCCTTCTGAGGAGTTGTACTTTAACAGTAAAAGTATAGGAGGTGATCTGTTAGTACGCACAGAAAATACTAATGCTATTAATAGCTTTAAGTGTTCTGTAAGAGGAGCAGTTCAAGATTATCTTCTCCACTATCATTAAATTGTGTATTATGTGAGCTGAATATTGAAGTTAAATTAGACAATGTGCTCTGGCAGTA
The DNA here is from genome assembly GCA_013400375.1 of Thinocorus orbignyianus. NCBI lineage: Eukaryota > Metazoa > Chordata > Aves > Ciconiiformes > Thinocoridae > Thinocorus > Thinocorus orbignyianus. The sequence continues at coordinate 3,007,065 of VXBW01006290.1, read as the reverse complement.
TCCTGATCCCTAGAAATACAGTATTTCATGGGCAATTTGAAGTCAGTGATATAAGGATTACTTCATAAAAAATAAAGTAGTTCTCCAGTGTCCTAGTTGCAAGCACATTTTGCCAATATCAAGTAGTGATCTATGCATGACAGTAAGTAATTGATAGTGTTGGAGTGTTTTTCACTAGTGAGGCCACTGAAGTGGAGGGAAGGAAACAAAACAATTTTTTGTGTGTGTCATGACTAGCAATGCAAAGACTCTGCCAGGAACTGCTTTCCAAACAGGCAGAGTCCTCAGTAATTCCTGAGTCAGGTTTGAACACTAGACTCTGCTTCTGCAACTGGAACTCTGCCAGGATATAAAAACAACACTGGTCTGTAATCCCAAATTAGAACTTTGTTTTTGATGCTTAAAAAAACCCAGACCAATCTTTGTAGGCAATGCCAGTACTCAGTGACAGAGTCTGTGATGGGAGGTAGTGCAGGCTAATCTGTGAGTGTGCCAGGTGGCATTTACACAGATCCGTGTTCTGCAGGAATTCCATTCTGTGCTAATCCGTGCCTGGTTTTCCGAATGGCAGCTTATTCAGGGGAAAGGAATTATGTGTAATTTTGGAGCACATCATCTAGCTGCCTTTCAGATTAAAAGCATCTTGCTTGTGTACTCTGTCCCCTTTATTGTACTTTGGTTCATATAATACAGTTGACTTAACTGTGAAATTTGCATTGAAAACAGCAGAAACCACACTCCTGACCCAAAGTGGAGTCCTAATGTAGGCATGCCCAGAGATGATTAAATGCCACCCATACTGAAAGTCTGTGTGTGTTGCACGTTCTAATTGCCCTTCATTATGAGGGACATGGCTCATTAAATTTAGACCTGAAAAGTATGAGCAGGTTAGTTTGGGGCAGAAAAAGCTCACTTTTTTCATTAGAAATTAATTTCATTAGGTATGTGGAACCATAACACTAAGGTTATAGAGAAGAAGCGTTCTGTGTTAAATTAAAGGGGAATAAGTCCCAGTATAGTTTTCAAGCTACCTGCAGTGAGTGTGTGCCCGGTGCTTGAACGCTGGCAGGTTGAGAGGTAAGTTGTTCAGCAGAAGCTGAACCTGTCAGAGTAGATAGAGCGCCCCAGATCTACCACAGATGTAATGAGACAAGATGATCTAAAATTCAGATCTGTCAGTAAGTATAAGGTGATATTTTTTTATTCAACATGTATAGATGTAGAGTAGATATTACTATTAATTTCAGCTTGGATAGGAGATAAAACACAAGTGCAATTGAAAAGAATACTAGTAGTATTGGGTATCTTGATAAACTGTCAGTTATAAGAAGACGATGGGAAATGTTGAAGAACAGAAGTTTTGATGCAGATATGTTGTTAAGGGAAAGTAGAAAAAAATTAAGAAAATTCAGAGTAACTTTGACATTGTTTTTCAAACTATAGCTAGTGTAACTATCTCAGCCTCTTCTGGTACTTGTAAGTATATTGATAGTCTCATGAGCACCCATCAAAAATGGAATCATTCCTGTCGTTTCAATTCCCCAATCCTGGCTGCAGAAATGTGGAGGTATCTCTTGGGTTGTGATGATCCTCTCTTTCCTTCCACTTGTATGAAGGAAAAGTGTCACTTTCTCAGCTTAGAATGCCCCAGTTGCTGGCACGAAATGTCTGCTCTGCTGAATGACTCAGATTTCCACATCCTGCTCTTAACTCTTGAATTTCATGTTACTACTTAAGTCATCATGAATCAGTCTCTTGCAAACAATTAAAGGTTCATAAATAAAAGCCTGTGTGATGTGACAGTGTATTAAAGACGATCTTTATAGCATGATACAGGTACTGCAGAAGTACGCTATGAAACTATGAAAAGAAGGGAAGTATATGGGAAGTTAGAAGGTGTTCTGTGACAAATAGCATAGAGTGGTGGGAGTGTTTGCGGCAGAGCGTAACTTCAAGAGCTCTGTTAAGATGTTGAGAATATGTATTGCTGTTTCCCTCCTGCGTGCTTTCCTGAAAATATGATCAGCTTGATTACTGTGAGGTGGTTTTTGTTAATACAGTATATTATATTAAACCATTACCTTTCTTTGGCCTTAAGGAATTTCCATATGAGTTTGGTGTACACCAAACAAATTCCTAACTGAGTTAGGCTGCAGATAGCACGATGTGATGTTATGCTCCAAATCTTGTTGCAGGTGAAAATGAAACATACTTTATGTGTAAAGACAAGAGTAAATTGTTAGTATATTAAAAGCGTAACAGGCAAATCAAAGGATTATTAATGCTGGTGCAGATTTAATTGTTACGGGAAATTAAAAAAAAGAGTAATTTGCATCTTGATACAAGGAGGAGCCTGCGCTCTGGGATCCGCTAGAGGTGAGATTTGTATCATAGGGCTTCACCTCCTGCTTAGCTCTGCCTGGGAGAATCCTTCAGTGAAGGCTGTGAGGAGCATTCATAGATGTTTTTCCGAACAAAAGCCAGAAACTGTTTCTGGCTTTCATTATGCTCAGTGCTCTTGTTCAGTACAACTCTTGGGGTCTTCCATCTGCTTAGCAGCTGTTTACTCATGATTCTTCGTCCAGTCGCCAGGTCAGTAATGTGTCCCGGTAACTGAAGAGGCTGATAGGAGACAAATGTGTAAATATAGCTGCTTAAAGTGATCACCCTCAGTGATGCAGATCGTCACCTTTCTGTTTCTTTTATGTTAATCTGAAACATGAAATTTCAAGATTATTTCATCTGTCACCCTCCCTTTTCCCTATTGGAAAGATGTGCTTAAATAAAATGGGTCAATTATCAGAACTGCCATTATTTAAAATAAGATTGTAACAAGCTGGTAAACTATTGGCCTCTAAGATATTTTCTCCTTGGTGGTAAGAAGCAATAAATGGGGGGAAGAATTAAACAAACTAAAGACTTTGGCTTTTTTTTTTTTTTTCCCTAAGGCCTAAATTTCATTATTGTTAGTTCTCAACACCATATTTTTCTGAATATGGATCACAATATTCATTTTGGATTATTTAATTTAACTTCTTTCCAGATGAACTAGCTTTATTAAATGCTTGACATGGATGAGCAAACAAAGTTTGTGCAGACTATAAATATCTATGATTAGTCTTCTCCAGTATTCTGTAATCTAAGGTTTAACAATTATGTATAATGTTTTCATCCAAACTTGGTAAGCCACAATGGGGAGTATAGCAGGCTGGGGCGGGGAAAAGGTGCAATTTAAAATCCATTAGTGAAACAGAACCAGGAGGCCAACTACTCAAAAAAAAAAAAAAAAAAAAGTTAAAAAAAATAAAGTTACACTCAGACCCTGGTATAGGCCACACCTAAGGGATGAACTTCCAAGAAGCTCCATCAAACTGTTACTGTGGACAGGGTAAGTTATTAATAGCTTCACTCATTCCTAGGAAGGTAGGTATGCTCTGAGGTATGTGAGTGCAGTCTGGGTAGCGTTGATGAGACAGCCCCTGGAGCTGCCGACCAATTTGTGGTAATTTACCCAAGGTGGCACAGAGGCAAAACTCATTTAAAGCCAACCTGATAAAACCTGAGCAGAAGTCACGTGGCTGTGTGCATCTGGTTGTGTTTGTGGAAGCGTTGGAAGTTACTGCACCTTCAAGCCTCTTCACAGCAAAATTTCTATCTGATTTTGTTCTCTTTATTGAAAAAAACAATTATTCTGGATTCTTTGGAGACTTCTTTTTCAGTTTTTTTTTCTGTTTTAAAGCCATGAATATTTAGTGATTTTCAAAATCACTCCCAAAGAGGCTTACTGTTTCTTTAACCACAAACTGAAGCAGGCAGAACATCAGCCTTTTGGAAAGTCTACCTCATAAGTCCAGAAGGGATGGTGAGAAGAGCCAGAAGATAGTGTAAAGTTAAGAAAGATTATTTAACAAGTAAATATGCTGAACCATTGATTCTTGGTACAGAGATTGAATTCTTCCTGTCTTTCCTCTTAAGTGCTAGGTTTTTAAGGTGATTTCTAGACTTGTGTAGAGTGTATGTCAGGTGGTTTAAGTTCATCGAATGCTGCTTTATTTATATGTTGAAATAACAAATTACTGAGCTAAGCACCGACAAACATGTTGGGGTTTGTTTGTGCAATTAAATGGTGTGCCTGAAGTTCCCACTTAATCAATTGTAGTCATGAGTCTTATACAGTCTGAAAGCTTCTCAATTTGATTTAAATGATTGATGTTGATTGTTTTGAGATGTTTTTATCTGAGATTTTTATCTAGATACTGAAATGAATGCTGCAAATATTACAGCAGCTGTATTGATTACTTTGTTTTGATTTATGTATCAGTGTTTTTTTTATCTGAGACTCAAATATGCATTTTGAACTTCTAATTAACATTTGTGTTCTGACCAACTGGAACTGGCTTTCCTATTAAGGAGATGTAATTTCAAGTATGTAGTGAGCAGACTTGTGAGCTGAGTATGATTCAAGGCTTAGACTTCTTAAAAATTGTTTTATTTACAATATACTTATAGTAAATGTTCCCTGAGGAAAGCGTAAGAGTAATGTTTGTCTCCGTGCTTCTTTTCAATATTCTTCAAGTCTATAGCTAAAACATGCCACTTTTGGTTTTAAATACATAAATTAGGAGGCTGTCTAAAAGTACAGTATAAAATGAACGATACATCTTTAAGCCAATACTGGATAAAATCACTGTCACTTATTACCCAGCACTAACTGGCACTAATCAGAGCTATCTGTTTTTTAAAATCAAAACTATTGAGAACAATAGCACTATTTTTTTCAGGGAAAAGGGGGAAGGGGAAGAGCAAAGTGGCATCTATATCGTAGTATTAGACCGAGTAATCTATTACTTGTGGAATTTTGGCTAAAATTAAAGATGATGTTTTTGTCTTTTTGTGGTCTCTTCATTTTGCTTTTTGAACTAGCTGTTTTTAAAAACACGGGTAAAACCAATTACGTATTTGACTGTTCCACTACAGTTCTGGCCTTACTTCTGCACTTTTCGGAGTGACACTAGCCATGTGAATTCTTAATGATCATCCCCTGAATCCTATGATCCATATGCGTCTGTTCATTTGTATTGATGCAGTTCATGCAGTTTCCTGTCTCTGTTTATTAGTAGGGAAGCAACTATACTTGGAGGGTAGAAACTAAATGCCATTCCTACAGTATTTTAAGGAGTATCTTGAGTTGGAAGGAGAGGAACTGATGGCAAATGTATAGTGTGTGGAGCAGTAGGAGAACCCTGTTGAACTTTGAAGGAGGACCTTGTATCACCAAGTTTTCCTAGTTTTTCAGGTACAGTAGCTTTCTTGGGGAAAGTGCTTTTTTCAGCATTACCCGTGTGTGTAATTACACTGAGCACCTGTAGTAAATAAGAGCACAGCAATGTGTCAGAGCTACAGGATTCCTGGTAACAAACAGGCCGTAGGCTCAGGTGGCAGCTGTCTTCAGTGGCTCTCTCTCTGAGAGCCAAAATGAAATTGAGTGGTCTTTTTTTCCCCCCAAGCTCCATTGTCATTATTGGTTTTCATAAAGACTTTTTCCATGGGTCAAGACCAGTCTTATCCAAAGGATTACTTCAGCTCTTAATATCTGAACTGGTCTGTTCTGGCTTGTTGAGAAGGTTAATGGTCTGTGTCACTTCTTAACACAGATATTATTTGCAGATAGGATGCTGATCATCTTATTCCTTCAAATATTTGCAGAATGGATGCCATTTTTAAAATTTTACTATTTTTATTCAACTATTCCGAACACGAAAACCACAAAATGTTTCACTTCGTGTTGTATACCAAACAGTTTTGTGTTATATTTGACTGCAAAGAAAATAGGGTATGGTATGTTCCTCGTTCAAGTCTGTCCTCTCCAGCCTGTCCAGGTCCCTTGGATGGCATCCCTTCCATCCAGCGTGTCGACCGTGCCACTGAGCTTGGTGTCATCGGCAAACTTGCTGAGGGTGCGCTCTATCCCACTGTCCATGTCTCCGACAAAGATGTTAAATAGTACTGGTCCCAGTACTGACCCTTGTGGGACATCACGGGCTGCCACTTGGCTGTTGAGCCGTTGACCACAACCCTTGGATTGCGGCCATCCAGCCAATCTGTTGGCATTGCAGCTGGCGAGTGATACCCTGACTGCCTGAAGAAGCTTCTATGCAGCATGTGTATTCTGGACCTGGTAAGAATCTTCATTCCAGAAGAAGAAGAAATGCAGACTCTTTAAAAGCAAATACAGCGGTTATTTGCATCTCTAGCTTAGCTGTATCTGAAAGAAATTGGGGTGATAACTCAGTATCTGTGGTAGCTTAATTTTCAGAATGAGAACGTTTCTATATCCTCCTAATGCAGCCTCCGAAATCTCTTCCTGTTGCCTCTCATAGAAACATAGTATCCTTCCCAAACCTTTCTTGCTCATTATTCTAGCCCTGTAATAGCATACTCTGATGGCCTCACTGAGGCTGGTGCCCTATGGAGAAGTCTTGAATAATCATGTAATTAAAAGCACATAATACAAAGCATAAACAAGGGAGCAGAATTAAGGCTGCTCTGAAATGTCTAACCCAGTTCCTTCCTCACCATCCTGTGCATCTTTGACATTGTCACATATAGGGTATCAGTTTTCTCTTTGTTTCCAAAGCCTTATGTTATATATCAACACAAGAGTTTAAACCTAGTAGAGTTTAAACATTCTATAGAATATAATTGTTTTTTAATATGGTATAGGCATTAACCTATAATCAGAGAAAACTGAGTTTTCTGCTTTGTACTGCATCAAAGTTATATAATAAATAAATGATGTAATCGTTTATGTCTTCAGAGTTAGGTCCTTCTACAGGCCAGGGCAAATACTTAATGGATGTTTTCAGAGACAATATTATTAAATTAGAGATTCAACTATGCAATATTTAGAATGTTCGACTCTATTGCCAAGTCTCATAATTTCCGTCGTCACATTTAACAATGAAGTGCTAGGAGTACAAAATTGTTGTTAGCAATAATGAAATGCACATGAAAATCAAACTTTTTTTTTTTTATTATTATTATTACTTTTAAGCACAAGAAATATTCATTGGGAAAATTTGATGGGAATCAAAACTGTCACCTGGCTCAAGGGAATTCCTTTTGATTCCTAGCTCCAAGGCAGATGGAGCTGTACCACCATTGTGTTGTCTTTTGAATGCTAACCAAAATAAGTTTTACTCTGTAGCTGAAAATGTTTCTTCTGTTTTGTGGCTGAGTAAAATGGAGCACAAAAAGCCTCCGTTAATCAGAGGACTATTACAGGCACTTAACTTACCATAGAGCAGTTAGTAGCCAAATTCCTGTTTCTCACACTGCAGTGTCCCAGTGCATAAGCCACAGCTGGTCATTTTGGCCTCTTGGACCATTTTATATTTGGAAAATAATAGTTCATGTCAAGGACGTGACATGGATAAACAAGAATGAGCAAATGCTGGAAAGTTCCTTCTGCAGTGGCAGTGAGGGCCGATGGAGAATCCATGGCAAGTAGCTCAGAATAGTCTATAGTGGCAGTGCCTCAGAGCACTGTGCATCAGCAAGTTTCAGTATTTTTTGCTAGGCACCAAAATCTAGGATATTCCGATACTTGAGATTAGAAATTGTTTTTTCACCCCTTTGTAAATATAGCCCTCATTTGCATTATCATCTAGTTCTCTAAATGTCATTTTTAAAATATGAATGTATTAAATGTCAGTTGAGCAGGGTAATTTGAATAGTTATTTTCTCCTGCCATTATTCTGTTGCCACTATCCTATTATTAAGGACATTTTAACTGTTGATTGCTTATATTGCTGATTGGAACCTTTGTTTGTCTATGTTAAAGAAAAGCTTTTTTTTTAATGTGGCCTGATTTTTCTTTTCCTCCATTAGAAACCGATGCAGACAATGGACTATAATTGCAAAATCATAGTGCAAATTCCTCTTTGTCGAGAGGCATTTTGTATTCTGCTGGAAATAATTCCTGTCTTCTTTCCACCTCAAGCTGTATCTTGGCATCCTTGAGATTTCTCTTCATTTTGTCTCATCAGAAGATTTCCAGAAAAGACTCAATTAATTTCAGCTACAATTGTCACCATCAAATTATCAATCTTCTGTGAAATCTGATTCTCTAATTAATGTTGTAGCATATGTGTGTTAATCTGTCTGCTGCTTCTGCTCTCTAATGAGACAGATACTTACAGTGCTTCCTTAACAAATAATAATAAACTGACTGGCTATGTGTGATGTTATCAGCTAATAAATAAGAATGGTAGCTTTTGTAATCATTGCCATCTTCAACTCTTACATTGTCAAGGTTTTTACTCATCGTACTTTTAGATCCAAATACGGGGGATTTAATATGTATTTGAAATTTGACAGTTGCTTATTTTGACTAAACAAGCAAGTCAATATGACTTGAAAATATCTTTTCTTTAATTTTATTTTTTTTAAGTGCTAGTAATAAAGCAGTGTGGTCTGTAAACAGTATCAGGACTGTGTGATTCGCAATGTTCTGTTTATGGTGACATCTAGTGGTGCAGCGTTCTTCTGACTAAATGGAAGAACCCAATTAAAATGTGCTAAAACATATTAAGAATAAAATTTTGATTGGAAAGTAATGTTAACTCTCTGATGATAAGACATATTACTGACCTTATATCTATTAATTAATTTACATCAGACATGTCTTGAAAGTCCTTTGTAAAAGAGCATTTGCATGATCTGTGTTACATCATGCACATGTTTTTACCAATAATCTTTCTCATCTTTTTTTCCCCACCACAAAAACCCTGTAGAGCAGTAGTAGCACTGCTTGTGAGTCGAGGTAAAAGATATGCTGTTTTTGAAAGAACAGGGCTAAACAAATGTGTATAGGTACCTCTCGTATAGGAAAATGGAATTAAATGAAACTGTACCAAAGAATTAATTGCACTCCTTTCCCTCCTCACAGTCACCAAGATGCTCTGATGCTGCATTCAGGCTTGACTTTTAAATGCATTGCTTTAAAAATGGGTAAATACTTCTGGAGGGATAAGCTGATGGCAGTACCATACTCTCAGCCAACTAAAGGCCACAGGTCATGACCATTATCTTTTAAAAGAAGTGCTAAGACAATTTCTATTAAAAAGTAAATATGTATGTATTTAAGAAAGGCTGTGAGATAATTCCTTCTTCCCATTTTCTAAACAGCTTTAATTATTTTTCATAGTTAACTGTTTGCTCCTGCTGTGCATGCCTGAAAGTGATACTCTCTTTGAGCTTTGTGCTGTGTACTACTGAGCTTCATTAACAATTAAGTTCATGATTGGCCTCTCAGTATAACAAGGAAGGGAAATTTTTTTTTCCTTATGAACAGGGAAAAGATGCAGAACTTCTTGTAAACACAAAAACTATTTTAGAATGGCCATGTGTTGTATGACTAGGTCTCATTGCTTAAACAGAAACGGTTCTGCACACAGCCAAATAGAAGTTAAGGAGAATGTGTGTAAATTGGACCCCGAACTTACAAAAATTAAGTAGAAGTCAAGTCATTAATATGTGTTGTTAAGGCTTGTTTCTCTGGAGCTGTGCAGTGATAACCAAGCTTGCCTCAGATCTTCCAAGATGCCTAGGAAAAAAATATCATAAAAATTATAGTCTGCTGGGCTTTGACTTATCCTTTCAGTCCAGATTCACAGCTGGATTCCAGTAGATATCAAAGTATCGCAGCTGCTTGGTAGAGCCACCAAACACCAGCTCTTCATACAGGACTCCTTTGAAAAGTGTGGAGTGAAGAGAACGGAAAAAACCCCTAAGTCCTAAGTTGACGTGCCAGAAATGTAAAGTAAACGAGGTGGAGAAGAAGCAATGCAGTTCTGGTAACTGGAATCTGTGGGAATTGCATGTTTGATTCTGAAAGCGCAGCTGTGCTTTAGGAGGCTGGGGTACTTGCAACTCATTAAAGTAATACACAAATATTGACTGCGTTTGAGAGCAACAGCTGTGAAGTCACCCTTGTAAATTCAGAAAAAGTAAATTTGTGCTCTAAGGCTTACGCAATAAGTATCGTTGAAAAAGGCATTTTAACCAAAATATCATTTTTGATGCTTTTGATATTTAAACAACTTGGTGTATGTTTTAACAGTCTCATTGATGTTTAGAAGAAATAGCGCTTACGACAGTACTTTCACAAAGGATCAAGGCCCCGGACAGAAAACGGTCATGTGCACGTTCACTTCTATTTCTACTATTAATGATGACAGATGGTAATTAAGAGCAGAGCTAGAAGTGGTAAGAACAGGTCTGCGCTGCTATCCAAGACAGTTTAAACTTGATTGGGTACGCTGAATAGCCCAGAACTTAGTGTCAGCTATGAAGCTGCCCAAGACTCTGAGTGTATCTGGAGTAGCCTTACCTGAACCGAACATTACACTGCTGTGATTATTCTGCTGTCAATACTGAAGTTAGGTTAGAGCCAGCTCAGAAACATTTATACTATTTTGGATTAAATCAGTCATAATTTTGTCAGTTTTCCTTATTTCTTTTTCTGTAAAATAGGAAAATAGATGTTTACTTAGCTTATAAGCTCTTTTACATTTTCTGGGATCCTTATCTTGTTTGAGAGTATCTTGATAGAAATTCAGTATGAATATTAATGTCTGTGGATCAAAAATTGTGTTTGGTCATTTTTCAAACAGTAGGAAATTTACTTCAGTAGTGCAGAGTCCCTAATACTGCTGTTAATGGATCACATCTGTACCTGGTGCACACATATGGTTGTTCAAATTTCAATTATATAGTTTATTGTCAGGTAGACAGTGTTAAGGCTACCGATTTACTTTATTCTGTTTTTTTTTCAGCTACTCTACCTCCAAGGCCTTGTTCTGTGTTTCAGTGTCTAAATGTTTGCTTACCTTAGAAAAGTGTAAAGTACTTCCATGTCTTTCAATTGTACCCTCAGCAGAACAGCAGCAGGAAAATCAATAGGGAGTCATTCTGTCCGACACTTCAAGAAGCGATATTGAACAATTTATCTTCTTCCCTTGTTCAGTGATATAGAAATAAGTGGTATCAAAAATGGAAGGTAATATATTTGCACATTCAGGAATTTGCTGCAATTTTTTTCATTATAACTTTGTGATGTACTTGGAACAAACTGTGCTTTGGTAACACTTGTGCAAATCTACCAAAATTAACTAATTGCATTATGTTGTTTGCTTTCACATATGTTTTGCATCTTGACAACAGCTGATACTGTTGTAAAAAGTGTATGGTTTACCTTTGAACCGTGAAGTGATTAGCACAGTGAATTTGTTTGTTTTGTGCACCATTTCCTAAATAAAAAAGAGCTTACCATTCAAACTGTTGAGATAAAATAACTTAATACATGTGTAGTTTAACAGCAGTATTTCTGTAGGGATGTATTCTTCTCACACCAAGTGCGACTCTTTCAAGTTGATTTTTTTAAATGTTCTGCTTGAATGGTATCTGTGCAAGAGCCGAGACTCACTCTGCCTGCCACTCTTCATTTGACTATGAGGTGAAAATAAAATTGATGTTGATGGCAGACTTTTGTCACTACATTGTTAGTTAATTTTACAGAGCTAAGCAGCCGTTGTTAAAGCTATTTTTATTATTATCTTTCTCTTCCCTCCCTAAATAATTACTGAGAATGTCACAGCAGGAATCATTAGTTTACTTTGTTAAGATGATCCTAATGTGGTGCTGCCTAGGAAAGATAACAGGCTAATTTTTGTAATTTTTAACTGGTATTATCCAAGAAATTGAACTATACTGTTAATAGTTATTACATCTAGAAATAACTTTCTGAATAAATGGCTATGGGAAGACAGAGTGAGTTACGAAAGATAATTCCAGTTGATCCCTTTCTTTAAAAAAAACCAAACACAACAAAACAAACCACAACAGCATGAAGCCCCCAAGCCCCAAGGTGCTCCATTTGTAACCGCCAAGTTAAGCCGCATCGTGCTTTTTCAGTATTATTAACCTATGTAAATATATATTTTAAAATAGATAATTGATCATGAAATTAAAATAAGGAAAGGTCTTACAATTTAAGCAAGTGCTAATAGATCAGTGCAAATCCCAGTGGTTCTGGTGTGTAGCTATGTGCTAGTTGCTTTGTTATGTTTTTGGAGTGTTTTCCTTTGGCTTCCGAAATAAGTTGACTCCATATTTTCTTTAATATTACACCTGAGTGTTCATTCCTCTGCCTTCCACGGTGCCTCTCCTGATCAAGAGGAAGAGTGTGAAGCTCTATATGCTCAACCTGAGGAAAGAGTTCTGATGTATTAACAAATCACAATGAATGTGCATCTGAAGAGAGGCATGGAATTTCACTGATATTTCCATCTGCATGATGTACTTATTTTCAGTGTCGTGTCTTCAGCATGTGTCTTGGTCCCATTTTTTTTCCCTTTGCATTTTTGCAACAAGTTTTCCCTTAAAGAAAAGACTTTAAGAAAACAGATGTTACCTGTTTCCAAGGCACTCTGAGAACTTATGTAATCTATATGTATTCTTTGATCTAGACTGTGATCTGTTTGCTGAAGTGTTTTAAGGTTTTGCCTTACTTTGTCTGACCTATCTGTAGTTGTAACGATCCGAGAAGGTACCATATAATAATGAAACACGAAGCTCAAGAATGAAAGAACTCTTACATAAATAACATCATTCTTTCAGAACAGACAACAGCAAAAAGCCAACATTTTACTTCTAGAATAGATCTCTCCTTATGTTTGCATTGCAAAGACAGGGAAAGAGATACTTCCATGGTCTAGTTAGCATTTACATTCCTCTGCATGTCTTCTGCTTCTCGTATTCCCTGACTTTGCCTTTCTACTTTCATAACTAGACAGAAGTGGTGAATGTGTAAAATAAATAAAATAATTCACAGGAGCTTACCTGCTTAACTGCGTATTTTCCTGGACAATTTGCCAAAGCACACAGCTTGAAATAATTTCTGAAATAATAACTCTTAATATGAATAGTCCGTGGTGCTTTGTCCATGGTTTCTCAGTAAATGGGAGGTACTGTGGCACTCATAAAAATGAATCTGCCTCAAGTATATAGTGATACAAAACTGGAAGCTTTTTACTTGCCAAATCCCCTGTGCTTAGTTAGAAGCGCAAATATTTTCTAAGGCACTCCAGTATAAATTAGACCGTCTCCAGATGTTTTGGTACAGTGAATGCTGAGGCTCAAATTCACTTTTAATGAACTGTATTTTAATGTCAGTCTCTCCTGTCTACTTAAATGACGAAGAGCTGATCTGACTTTGTAATGAATCCCACAACTGTATCATTTATTGAACCTCTGTCTCAGCCCTGTGCTGGGCCGTGCTGTCAGAGGTTGGTGGTCTGAGTGAGCTGCATTGGAGGTTTGGTACCGAAGCTGCAGAACTTGAAGGAGTAACATCCAGCGTAGCAGGAGGTGCTGGAATTTCTGCTGAGGAGAACTGTATCTGTAGGTGGGAGTTAGGTTAGAAGGGCTTCAAAATGATAAAGTAGGGCATGGCAATACGTGAAGAAACATCCAGCAGAAAAGCTGATCATAAATGAACTGTGCAGGTCCTGGTTCAGACGGTAATCAAGTCTGATTGGACTGTGTATGTGCTTGTTGGTAATGTATGAAAGACCAGTATAGATGATCAAGAAGGTGTATAAATTAATTCTTTTTTTTTAAAAAAAAAGGCATATGAAAATTAAAGAAATGTGATGCTAGTAGTTTTGCTACGTAAAAAAACTAAGACACATTTCTATGTGTATACAAGGAATGAGAACATGGTAGAGTAGAGTGCAGAGTGTACTGAGGCGCACATAAAAAATTCAGTGCTGTCAGTACTTGTCTGTGTAGCAATGTATGCTGTGTAAGAGAAAGACAGCTTGGAAGTAAGTAAAAAAAAATAAATAAGATGTATAGAATGAAGACTAACAAATTAGAAAATGTGGCAGAATCTACCTTGTAGTTTCAAAGGAAGTCCCAGACTAAAAATCAATGCCATTGTACCCTGGAAGTAAGGAGGCATTGGAGCAGGCTACTAGATGGTCACTGTTTGGGAAAGATTTGAAGGGAGAAGTATGAAGTTTGGCCTCTAGCCTTGTGCTCAGTGGTGCAGCAGATACTGGAAGTAAATGCTAGTTGAGGAACCTGTCTGAAATGAACAAGTAGTGAGACGTACTTACTGTGTTAGACATTGGGTTTCTGGGTTTGCTTCTCTTTCTTTCAGGTGAAATGTCATTGTCTTTCTATCGGGGTAAGGACTCTTAATTTCTTTATGTAGTTCTTAATTAAAAGTAATTCGAATTTCTCTTGGAGTTTTAATATTTTGGGATCTAGTCGCTGACAGGACTTCACAGTGATGTAGGATTCTTCTCAAGGTGTATTTCATTTTATTCATCAAGTGGGACATGAAACGGTGGCAACCATGAAAGGAAGCGCAGTGCTTGTCCCACTTGGCAATTGGGTTGAAAGTTGCATTGATTGGAGTGTTCTGAGTGCGCAGTTGCACCAGCCTTTCCACTTATATATACCACCAGATGTTGCAAGAACTTTTTTTTCTCTTTCAAGTCGCACAGGACCTGACTAATACTGGATTTATCTTTCTTTTCTCCATGTGTACATTAAGTGTTATAAAGGCAACGGGAGCTGTGTTAGCCATGGCTGGCCTAAAGCCCTGTTTGATTCTCCTTAACAGAGAATTTCCTAAGGAGATTTCTGTCTTACACAGAGAAAACTTTTGAAGCTCAGTGAAGGTTTTAAGTAAACATTTTTAAAAAGTGTCATGCTTCTACTGCTTATTAGAACTCCAGCAACATTTGAAAGGAAAATCTTTGTAGGCATATAAGAGTGTCTGAGATATAAACCAACTTGAATTTTGGAGTATTACAGAAAGAGAAAAGTTATCAACATTGAGTTGAAGAAGAGCAAAAATGCCATTACATAGAATCTTGGTGTCTGCTGGGGGTGGGGGAAATCGGGGAGGAAAGAGAAAGGCATGCCAGGGAAAGGATGTGTAACAGCGGTAGCAGGATTTTGGAAAATTACATGAATGGCAGTGTGATAGTAACCAAAAATGTTTTCTGTCTATAGACTTGATTGGCTGTCTGTCAGCTGGGGCTGACTTTGCCATACATACTCTCTCACTGTGATCTTTAAGTGGACTAAAATAATGTGAATGATGAAAATGACAGTATGTTGAGGCCTTTGGGAGATTTGGATTCATGACTCCAACTAAACCCAGCATGTTTTTGCTTATCAGCTTCTGCTTTCTTATGAAGTCATTTTCTAACTAGGAGTATCTGGGTGTAATTGCCTTATGCTTGTAAATGTTCAGAGGGGAAAAATAATAAATGGTGATTAAGTTTTGAACAGTAACATCCTAGAGAAGACAGAATATCTACAACCACTCAGAAATTTATTTCTTAGTTGCAGAAGCCTAAAAGAAATAGGACTACCTTTTGTTTACCCTGTGTATATTACCTGTCTTGCGTTACATTTATTAACTTTGTACCTAAAATTCAGTTCTCTATTCAATAAATGCTAGTATTAGTCAAATTTCTTAGGTGGTTTAAACATTGATTTACTCTGACGGAGAATAGAATCAGTTTCTCCAAGATACATGAAAATATCAAGTTGAAGATTTTTTTCTGTAAGCTTCTGCTTGTGCACTGTGTGTGCTTTTGAAATGCATTACACATGGTGAGTGTACTGGGGATGCTTAAGCAGTGAAAACAGTTATTTTATTTCAACGCTTAATATCTTCTAGAGCATCCTGTGTACCAACATCAGTAAATATGTCATGCTGAATGCAAACTCCCCAGCTATATTCAATTGAATAAGCAAAAGTTGAGTAAATAAGGCTATGAAAAACAGTAGTCTGTTTTGTTCTTGCAATGTCCTGGTGTATTCATTAGATGCAAAGAGAAGCTAAAAATGTCATTTCTATTGTCATAGGGGGAAAATAAAACTACAAAAGGATACAGTGCTCTCAGTTGTATTCCATTCACATTCCAATTAACCTTGGAGGTTGTTTCTGAGGGCTATATTTGTTTGTTTATATAGCCACATAAGTTAAAGGAAGTGAATAAGGACTACTGTGTGGCTATACTGTTTCTTCTGTCATGCTGTGCTTTTATTTTTACAAGATTTAATGTAAGGTCTTCTCCTTTAATGGAGGACTACATTTGCTACAGCAGCAAGGCAGGTTTATTCTTAGGCAGGCAGGATGCCTCGTGGCGAGATACCATATGGGGAGTGTGTATTTTTAGTGGCCTCTGAGCCTGTTCCAAACTTCTGGAAATCAGATGTTGAGGGAGGGTCTCTTTACTGCTCAAAGAAGGTTAAACATGTACTGTTATCAGTAGTTTTGGTTTAGGTTTTTGAGCGGGAGAAATTTTTAGAGACCTGGTTTGACAGGAGTGTGTGTACCAAGTGATTTATACAGTAGTTGATGACTTTAAGGAACTTCCTTAATGAAACAAGGCTTGGAAGAGAATGTCCCTTGGTGCACTCCATCTCTTTCAGTGGTTTATCAACAGGTGACTTGACTTCAACCAAACTTAGCATAAGAGTATGAACATAGGGTGTGTAGGCATTTTGTACGCGCAGACCTGGCTGTTTGGAGTGAAAGGCTGCTGGTGGGTGGGCTGCGTGTGCTGCACATGTCCCAGCTGTGGGATGAGGCTGGGAGATTTCACACTTTCACAAAACGCCAGGACAAACAAAAAAAAAGTAGAACAGACTTCATTAATTTTCTTTCTATGGAACTAGTACCTCTTATGTTAAAATCTGATGGAAATAACCTTTGGATTGTTTAGCTGCTTAGATAAATTACTGTTACTTACACTTATCTCTACATATTTAATGGCTTGATTGGGGCCACAGGGACCTTAGCTGGCAGTAGTACCTGGCTTTACATAGTCAGAGAAATGAATGATAAGTGTTACCTATTTTGTGCTAGGCACGAGGTGACATTTATGCACCAGTACGCCGACCTTACTCCTCCTCCTGAACATGCTTTTTTCAAGGAAGATGTGTTTCATCAGAAACCCTGCTAACAAAGTGTCACAGCTGCCTTCCACATTCCCCACCTATAAATCAGATGAGAGCGTAGACTTTGTTATTCTGTGCTTTACCTTGTAAGTTTGATATATCTTCTTGTTTGTGAATCCTTAGCAAAGCAGACATAGTTATGTTCTTTTCCTTGTACACAAAGTAGACCTCTCTTACCAGCTCTTGTCCTATACTGTGGTCATGCATACTACGTTCAGGTGTGTATATGCTAACCCTGGTTCCAACGTTAGCAGCTGTAACTGAGTTTTTGTTGATAATGACAATTTTCCTTTCAGGCTTGTCTTTTCACTAAGATCGGGGAGCTGGCAGATTGGAGCCCACAACCTTACATATCTTGCCTGGATGGGCTGCTTTGCTGGAAGCTTGTGTTCTCTTTTACGGGTCTGTTCTAGAACTGGAGCTGAGATTGAGTTTGGACCTGTTAGTCATCATCAGGATCAGTAGCGTTCCCAGCTGTGTCAGACAGCTAAATCTCTACTTCTGGCCTACTATTTAGGGAAGACTGGACCTGGATCTCCCTAGGCAAAGCAGGAGTATAAAATCTTTGTGGCTATTCAGCTTTTTGTGTGACAGAATCTTATATATATATGTATATATATATATATATATATATATATATGTATGTATAGTAATACGGTTGTTTAATATCATTAGTGACTTTTTATTATGAATGTTTTAAGACTGTCAAACTTACTGTAATCCTCTGACCTCTCTCCCTACCTGTGGGATAGCAATGGGCTCACAGTGACGGCTTCAGCGTTCTGTTGTGCAGTGCCGTGCCTGCAAGGCCATTGCCCACACACTTTGGGGAGAGGCGAGTCCTTCAGATTCTAATATTTTTTTTTTCCTTTTTAATTCCGTTTTTGCCCAATTATCCATGTTGTGTGTCACAGGGTAACACTCTGTTATGTGATTTTGTANAAAATAAAACTACAAAAGGATACAGTGCTCTCAGTTGTATTCCATTCACATTCCAATTAACCTTGGAGGTTGTTTCTGAGGGCTATATTTGTTTGTTTATATAGCCACATAAGTTAAAGGAAGTGAATAAGGACTACTGTGTGGCTATACTGTTTCTTCTGTCATGCTGTGCTTTTATTTTTACAAGATTTAATGTAAGGTCTTCTCCTTTAATGGAGGACTACATTTGCTGCAGCAGCAAGGCAGGTTTATTCTTAGGCAGGCAGGATGCCTCGTGGCGAGATACCATATGGGGAGTGTGTATTTTTAGTGGCCTCTGAGCCTGTTCCAAACTTCTGGAAATCAGATGTTGAGGGAGGGCCTCTTTACTGCTCAAAGAAGGTTAAACATGTACTGTTATCAGTAGTTTTGGTTTAGGTTTTTGAGCGGGAGAAATTTTTAGAGACCTGGTTTGACAGGAGTGTGTGTACCAAGTGATTTATACAGTAGTTGATGACTTTAAGGAACTTCCTTAATGAAACAAGGCTTGGAAGAGAATGTCCCTTGGTGCACTCCATCTCTTTCAGTGGTTTATCAACAGGTGACTTGACTTCAACCAAACTTAGCATAAGAGTATGAACATAGGGTGTGTAGGCATTTTGTACGCGCAGACCTGGCTGTTTGGAGTGAAAGGCTGCTGGTGGGTGGGCTGCGTGTGCTGCACATGTCCCAGCTGTGGGATGAGGCTGGGAGATTTCACACTTTCACAAAACACCAGGACAAACAAAAAAAAAGTAGAACAGACTTCATTAATTTTCTTTCTATGGAACTAGTACCTCTTATGTTAAAATCTGATGGAAATAACCTTTGGATTGTTTAGCTGCTTAGATAAATTACTGTTACTTACACTTATCTCTACATATTTAATGGCTTGATTGGGGCCACAGGGACCTTAGCTGGCAGTAGTACCTGGCTTTACATAGTCAGAGAAATGAATGATAAGTGTTACCTATTTTGTGCTAGGCACGAGGTGACATTTATGCACCAGTACGCCGACCTTACTCCTCCTCCTGAACATGCTTTTTTCAAGGAAGATGTGTTTCATCAGAAACCCTGCTAACAAAGTGTCACAGCTGCCTTCCACATTCCCCACCTATAAATCAGATGAGAGCGTAGACTTTGTTATTCTGTGCTTTACCTTGTAAGTTTGATATATCTTCTTGTTTGTGAATCCTTAGCAAAGCAGACATAGTTATGTTCTTTTCCTTGTACACAAAGTAGACCTCTCTTACCAGCTCTTGTCCTATACTGTGGTCATGCATACTACGTTCAGGTGTGTATATGCTAACCCTGGTTCCAACGTTAGCAGCTGTAACTGAGTTTTTGTTGATAATGACAATTTTCCTTTCAGGCTTGTCTTTTCACTAAGATCGGGGAGCTGGCAGATTGGAGCCCACAACCTTACATATCTTGCCTGGATGGGCTGCTTTGCTGGAAGCTTGTGTTCTCTTTTACGGGTCTGTTCTAGAACTGGAGCTGAGATTGAGTTTGGACCTGTTAGTCATCATCAGGATCAGTAGCGTTCCCAGCTGTGTCAGACAGCTAAATCTCTACTTCTGGCCTACTATTTAGGGAAGACTGGACCTGGATCTCCCTAGGCAAAGCAGGAGTATAAAATCTTTGTGGCTATTCAGCTTTTTGTGTNATATTTTTTTTTTTCCTTTTTAATTCCGTTTTTGCCCAATTATCCATGTTGTGTGTCACAGGTTAACACTCTGTTATGTGATTTTGTATACTTAAATCAGATCTCCTGTTCTTCATGTCTGACACTTCACCCTGGCCAGTGTTATGCTTTCCTGGTGGTTTGATGGTTTTGTAACCTGTTTAACACATTGCGTCCACATTTGCTGTTAGGTTTGTGTGCTGTTTGATCTCTAGTTACTTCCAGTTTAGCTTGTGAGCAAATGCAGCTTAGTTTGTCGGGGCTGTTTTTTCTCTGCTGTGTTGTACTTGTTATCTGTATTGACTTTGACCTGTAAGTGTAGAGATGAGCTTGACTTCAGCTCAGTCTCTACTCAAAAGGAAACATTGCTGAATTCATGGATAGTGCTGTTTGTGCTTATGTTCTTCCTGCTATAGTTCCCTCCCCCTAGTTTTGTTACCTTCCTGTGCAGTTTTTCCAAGATCTTCATATAGAAACAAACATCTTAAAACCCGTACCACACTAGATAGACTTTATTTTAAAGATCCAAAGAAAACAGTTTCCCCAGTACTGCTGTAATTTTTCATGCATAAACTCTTGGTCTAATTAAAGATACTATTTCTGTGTACAAGTCTGATCTGGCTACTTATAGAATGTCATGGCAATAGCACAGTATCATCAAATTTTAATAGTGTTAATAAATATATTTAGGAGAATGTAACGTTCCTTATTTTTAACTGTAGTACATCAAATTTGTAAAACTATTTAGAACAAATTCAGCTCATTCAATGCGTTGTGGCATATAGTCTATGAAAAACAAGATGTCATTTGACATATTTTACACACATTTAGTGGAGGAAGCTAATTTGTGAAGGAGTTTTTGCCACAACTGTGAAAGCAGAGTTATATAGCAGAAAAAAGGAAAATGTCTTAAATAGCAAGGTAATTCTTTGAAGAGATTACATTTTTCAGAGGAGAATGTATAATGTAATACAGCACAGAAGAATTAAAAAATACTGTATGAAAGATCTTATGCTTTTTTATTTATTGTTCCTGTGCTTTGCTTCTTCAGCGAAAACCATAAATGTAAAATGTCAATGATATCTAAAGGTATTTAATCAGGAACTAATCAGCAGTCTTCACTTCATGATCTTGACTTCTGATGAAAAGTTACGTTTTGTTTTCATTTAATCTGTAGAAACTTAGGTGTAACTATACAAAACCACTTTCGTAAGCTTTAAGGCAACTTAACTGTTCATGTACAAGTTATTGCTGAGCAGGTAGCTTTGCCTGCTATCAACACCTTCAATTTTTGTTCATTTGGTTGTTGTTGTTGTTTTTCTTTGCATTGTTTTCTGTCTCTAATAAATAACATAAAAATAATGTATGACAAGTGGGAACCTGTCAAATTGTCTATTAAAAATTAGGGTGGCATGATGGGTTGTTCACCCCTGAAACTTCAGGTAACAGGTGTAATTGTTATTCTCTAATGTTGACTATTGTCCTTCCTGGTACTTTCCAATAAGTCTTGGGGATACGTAGCTTTCAGGAAGTGGTTTTATGTCAGAGAAACTGCAATGTCTGGTAGGAATAGTTAATTTGTTGGTACAGCAAGAATAGCTGTGTGTAAACTCTTCTTCTAGTCTGAAGTGCAGTAATAGTTGCAAGTACCAGATGAAGGTACCATGTTGCAAGGTATGGAATAAAAAAACAAATGCTAGGAAAAAGAAGGTTACTTTTCTTCGTCATTTTGTGATGTGAAGAATTATTTTCTGAAGGCTCCCTATAATGCTGCTAAGATGCTTGTATTGTTTTCTGTCTCTTTTGGTGCTGCTGGAGACTGCATGCTGCTATAATTTGGTAGCTTTGTATCATTTGAGACTGTGCTTCTCATGGATAATTGTTCTTTGCAGAGAGCCTTGTTCCTTGAATGTAATGTACTGCTTCACAGTTTTCTCTCCAGCAGCTGATTTTTTTATTTTTATTTTTATTTTTTTAAATTTGCGTCCCTTCCCTGTTGAATCAGTGTGGGATGCAGAGTATTTCAGGGTTTCTTTGGAATACAATTGCCTATTGATACCTACTGGTATCAATATGACTTGGTTTTTATTTTATTTTGTAACTGCAAAATAATCATATTGCTATCTTGCGAGGTTTATGACTTCATATGACTTCTTGTTTTTTGTTGTCTGTAAATGCCTTACAAGAGTTTAAGGTTCAGAAGCATTAATAAGCAAACATGCACAGAATCTATTTTTATTTAATTGGCAGACTGTCTAGGTGACTTCAAGCTGCAGAAGCTGGGTTTCTTACTATGTCTAGAACTGCAATGAGAGAAAAAAACAAAACCCCGGAGTATTTATTCTACCTATTGGTTTTAGGGACTCTGCTTGCAGCTGTAAGAAAACCTTCATCTTGGGCATATCTAAAGAAATATTGGCTCTGAATATCATTCTTTACATGATTTAAAATACCAGCGGGAGATATGAAAATGAATTCAAAATGTTACACTATCTGTGTCTTAACATGGGAACTTTGTGATGGGAAATTCCCTTTAGCAGGATAATTTAAGCTTATTCCGAAAAAATAGATCATGTGGGAATTTTTGTGAACTATATTTCTATGTGATTGCTTTCATGGCTAGGTCAAGTGGAGGTATTCAGAATACCCTTAGTCACCATTTATCTTAAAAGTATGTAATTTTTTTTATTTTTATTTTTTTTTTTAATGTGCAGTATTATGAATATTCTGGAAGGTTGGTGCTAGTACTCACAGCATAACTCTTGTGTGCTCTGCAGTGAACTTGATAAGTGGTATAGGTAAGAGGCATATGAAGTGCTTACCCATAGAAAGTTAGCACATGACTGAATTAGTCTCTGGACTGAATGTAAATTTTACTGAGTATTACTGCGTTTATGGTGAAATAATGTCCAGTCATAAGGTATTTGGGGTTTATTTCAATTTTTGCATAATGAATTTAAAGACATTATGAAATGTTTTCTCTGCTTCTTGAGAATGAGGAGTGCAGCGGACAGCAAACTAAAAAGGACTCTTTAGGTGAGAGTCAAATCAGCAGCAGGCTGACTGTCCTTCCTGTAACTGATGCTGATACTGTACAGAATACCTAGAAGCTGGAACTGAAACCTGCAGGATTCTGTGACTTGATTGGTGTAGACTCAGTTTGGGACAAATGGTGAAAGCAAGTGAGTACCTTCTGACTTGAAAGTAGGTTGTGCCTTATTTGGTTTCACAGAGAAGATGATGCATCGTTTATGTTAAAATTCATAGTTGAGTTACAGCTGGAAATGATAACTATAAGGAGAAAAACTGTGAAGTATTACAAGTGTTTAGAAGTTATTGTAAATCACACAACTTGATCAATTAATACTTACGATTTTTCCTTCAACCTGTTTGAAGTATGAATCAAACTTCAAGTGCTTCATGTCTTACGTGATTAATTCAATTTTATTTATTAGGGATAATGTTGCAGTTTTCAATCTCCATAGTGCAAATGAGGAGCATATTTGATTCATCTCTTTCACGACACATCTCATAATTTTTAACCTTTTTTTTCCCCACTACCTTATTGTTTTAGGAATTAAGTTGTGTATTTAAATTCTTCACCCCAGAATTTTGCCAAACATTTACTGTGAGCCTTCATCAAACATAATCCATCTGTGTGAATAGATGTGGCAAGAAATGTGCCTGTTTAGCTCCTGATTCTTTTAGTAAAGTTATTTCAGAAGCAAGGAGAATATTTATTTAGGCTAAGTATGTGTGTTGGTTTTTTTTTTTTCTATAAACAATTGCATTGACAATAGAAATTTGCCAATGTCACACAAAAGAGAAGAGGTGGCTTGATTGTGATTCTTTTTTTATCTTCCATCATAATGAATTCTTTCCTTTTCTACTTTTGAAGTGTGGGAAAGCCTCAACAGCTTTGGGGATTTTTGCAGTCAATTTAAGGACCATAAAGAGTATCCGTTCCTTCTGCTAGAACGTCAGTTTATGTACTGAGAAGTCTATGTCCTTTTTAAATGTATTATTGAGAAATGTTAAGATTCAGTCTGATGGTGTTTTAAAGAAAATGTATCTACTACTGACAGCTTGACAGTACACAGGTATTTAAATGTGGAGGGTTCTGGTGTTTTGCTGTTATCAGTCCATCTGCTCGCTGAGATAGCACGGCGGTTTGTTAAATAAATTGAAAGTGCTTGATTTTTTTTTTTAACATTTGGTGGTGTTTTTTTTCTTCTCCAACTGAATATCTTCAGCACTTCTATAAAATGGGGAAATTGTGGGTTTGTAAATTGAATGTTTGCTTTTTCAGGATGCGGAAGGTGCTTCATGTGTGTCTTGACAGTGAAATTGTTTGAATTAGTCTCTACTAAGATTCATCTTAAGGACTGTTTATACTTTTAATAGTGTTGATGAGTTTTTGAGCGATTTTAGCATAACTCTTAAGTCATTCTTGCAATACCTGTTGCTTAATAACAAGCCTAAATAGGAGCAAATAGAAATAGACATTTTCTAGAACAGAAATATATGTATGTACAAAGTATAGAAATTTGTATGGAAAATATAGAAAAATAACATGGAAGTGTCTTGCTTTGTTTCTGTTAACACTTCATTGCTTTTTCCTGGGTTTTGTTTGCTTGTTGGTTTCAATTCTAATTTATGGATCTTTTTACAGCATGGTCTCAGAAAAAGTTGTTCCAATGCAACAAGCAGGGGCAGTTACCTTTCTCAGTCAGTTTTGTCTAAATAGAAATGTGCTGTGTATTTACTTGTTTAATATATATTGTAATAATAGATCTAGGATTGTAGTGTCTGCCTTTAGTTTCTTAAACTGAGTTGTGTTTAACCGGTCTCCGAGTGCTGTTGTGGTTTTGCTTCTTTGGGTGCTGTCAGTGCAGCAGGCTACGTTACACCTCCTCTGAACAAGCGATAGAGTAAGTAAGTGACCCTTGTAATTCTCGACTTAGAAAGAGAGAAGTCAGTCTTTGGTGGTTTTCTAATTGATCCACTGGTGACCAGTGTTAAACATGGCATCTCCACCAGTTGGTTTCTTATTAGCTCTCATGCGGCCGAGTCAAACTAAATTAGTAACCTTCCTGCATAGTTCAGCATTCTGAATTTGTAAGTGCAGGTTTGGCTCAAACTTAGTGATGTACAGATGTACTTTGTTAAAATCATTTCTGCTGTCTTCTGTGTCTCAGGAGCTTCAGCTTCCACAGAGCTTTTAAACTGCTGCATGCTTTCATGCAAAGTATTTTTCCTTATTCACCGTCTTTCCAGTTGGATATGTCTTTCTGTGTTAGCTTAGTGTTTATGCAGTTTGCAGGGACTTCACTGAGTAACAGAAGAAAGAAGAATCAGTGGTTCATAGCAAGAGCTTCACAGCTGTTGGTTTTGTTCCTAATTACATGAGTGGTTTTGCATGATATTTTTAATGGGATACAATGTTTAAATATCTGTATTTTTATTATTTGCCTTCCCTTGACAAGAGCTACAACCCCCCCACACACATTCTGTATCTCTGTAGGAGCAGCATGCAGCTCTTTTAGGTGATCCATGTCAAGGGTATATGCATCTTGTAGCCTGGTTGGACTACGAAAGCTTTGCATTGAACAGGAATCTCATTTGGTTCTATCTAGCTTTGCAATTTCAGTGTTTTGTTGATAAATAAGATGCTAATTGAAAAAGCCCGAAACAACAAAACACCACCAAAACCCCCACATTATGATATGAAGTGAAGCAAAACCCAAAAATCCCCCCATTGAACAAAAAACATCCTTAGGACCCTAGTTCTTATCCCCCAAACCAGATTTGTTCCATATTTTACAGCAGCATTGCTTAAGAGACTCACATCATTACTACTCCAGAATTTGCTAATTTCCCCATCTAATTCATTCCTACTGAGTCTGAGTGCGTGTGTGGCATGCCCAAGGTCACAGCAACTTCAACTGCCATCGATTCAGGAGCTGGTATTTTAACTATAGATGATTCTTTTTCATAAGACTGGAATGGATGGCAATCATTGAGCTCTGTAATTCTATATGAATCTGTGACTATTGTTCTGTAAATAAAAGTTTCTCATCAGGGTGGTGAAGTAAGGACTTCTACGATGTACCAAGAAATAGCTTGCTGTATGCAAATAAGTCCTCCCTGAAGTACTCATTTTCAGCTCCTCTGACGTTACACGTGGTATTGCACAGAAAACACTTTTGAATCTGAGCTGGTATTTTTTTCCCTGAACATATAGCTGAAGGGCTAATATTTTAAGATAAATATATTTTTTCCTGATGTGGTCAGAATTCAACTCAGCTGTTAATGAGTACATCTTCTATAAGAACGTGCAGCAAAAGAAAAAAAAAAAAAAAAACAAAATGCCCAAAGGAAAAGGAAAATTCCTGTAAAAAGTTCAGGGCAAAGAAAGGAATTAGAGGAAAGTGCCTTTACAGAATGAACATGATTTAAAAAGAAGGGTTTCAGGAGCAAAAGAAAAATTCTCTTTATATCATGTGGCCTGATGTGCAGTGAAAGGGATTAAATTGAATATTGATTTTTGGAAAGGTATGACTATGCTGCTAAAATGATAAAGATTGAAAAAAAACCCAACAAAAAACCCTTCTATACGAGAAAACAATGAGAGAATTGATCACCGAAGAGAGTTGCAACCAAGGGCCATATTCTAGTTGCCAGGTTCTCAGGGGAGTCATAGTTTCTGTACCTGGCAGAAATGCATTATGCTGCTGATGATGATCAAAGAAAAATATCTGAGTAATTCATAGTGAGAGTGAGAATGTGAAGCTAATGATGAAGAACTACCACCTATAAAAGTTGAGCAGTAATAAAGAACTATGTCCACTGTGGTGAGGGATGAAATGCAAGGTACTAAAGTGTGGAGAGACTACGGCATTTCTCAAGTTGGCCGAAAGTAAGATAGGTGGGATAATTAATTCCTCATAATTAAAGATG
The DNA here is from genome assembly GCA_013400375.1 of Thinocorus orbignyianus. NCBI lineage: Eukaryota > Metazoa > Chordata > Aves > Ciconiiformes > Thinocoridae > Thinocorus > Thinocorus orbignyianus. The sequence goes on along the minus strand of VXBW01006290.1, from coordinate 2,980,409 downwards.
TGCAATTTACTTCTGTAGACTGAAGCTTAAACAATTGATTATTTAAAAAAAAAATAATTAGTTTTCATATGCTTAGAGAGAATAACTGGCCAATGAGATTCGTCCTAGCCTTCTTGTGGATGCCTCAAAAGTGTTCCAAGCTAGAAGATCGAGTTTCTTTAGCAGTAGTCTCAAACATACATAGAAATGGTTTAATGTCTTCATTCCCAGTGAGGTTTGGATCTAGATGTGCATTAGAGAAGGTTTATTTAATACTGCCCTTTGACTTCTAGTAGTTCAGGAATCCAGTCGTAAGAAAAAAGAAGGGGACATGGGATTTACATGCTAGAAGGTGGGACAGTGATGAAATAAAATGTGGCCAAAACTGTAGGTTAGAAAAACCTCTCCTTAGCGTCTCTCTGATCAGAATCAATAGATGTGGTAAGGCATTTAAAAAAAAAAAAAAGAAATGCCACTTTTTATTGCTTTACAAGAGCTCAGCTTGGATCTTGGTTATGCCACAGAATACAGGTCACCAGCTAATGTTTTGCTTTTCTCAGCATAGAAATAGGCAGTTCGAAGTGGTATTATCTCACTCCTCAGTTGCTGGCAAGCAAGTGGCACAGTGGCAGATATCCTGAAGATTCAATTGAATAGACTTAGGAATGGCATTTGGAAACCACTCTGGACAATACAAATAAATTAGTATCTGTGTGGTTGTAACTAGTGGGAAAAAATACATCGTGGCATAAATCAAGAAGCAATAATGCATTTTGTCGTCCTGCTATTCATCCAGGTTTTGTTTGACAAATAATGCTGCTTGTTTGCTCTGTGTTGCTTCTGGCATTCTACTTTTTGCCTGTTTGTTTGCTGTGCTGAACATATCGGTGAGCTTTAGAAGTTTAACCAGTATATCTGCAGTATTTGTTAACTTAGGTGTTTTCCTCACTGGCTCAAAGATACTTTGTTTTGCTTTGTTATTAAATAAATGTGTTAGCTTTACCACTGCAAAATCTGAAATAGAAGCAGGGTATTTTGATTCCTGTGAGGCTGCTCTTAACAGCAGCCTGAAAAACTGTATTCCTCTGGATGTGTTAATTTCCTTTTATTTAGCTTACCTCGTAAAGTTCTTTGACTCCAGAGTTCATTTACATTGGTAAGTTTTTAGGTATTAGTTATCCCATGGTAAAAACAAGTGTTCCGTTATCAGCAAAAGTAGTCTTAGAACTGCGCAGCTATCTTTGCAGTTGCTCCATGGAGTCCCATCATGTAATGTAGGGATGCCCTTTACTACTTAGAGCAGGAAACCCTTTGATACTATGTTGAATTGATAACTTAATCATAACCCTGCTTTTCCTCATGCAAAGAGAAGCAAGTTGTTTTGAAATTCTAGCTATGAGCATATATTACTATTTAAGATCAAAAAGACTTAAAAATTGAAATAACCTAGTGTTGATCCATTTATACAGATGGCCTTCCTTATTTAGGAGATGTTTGTATTCTTCACGTGATTAGAAGAGAAAATCAGCCAAGGAAGTCAGACTCTGTTTTGAGTAAGAAACTTTTAAAGTTACAATCCTTGTCCTGCTCTCAACATATTTTTTTTTACTTTTTTTTTAAATTAATATTTATTTTCTGGTATATTTCAATTCAATTTAGACTTTTTCCCCCCATAAAATTATTTGTGAAGGCCTGAGAGATTTGGAGGCAAATAGTGAGGATTTTGGACTGGACCAGGAGCATATCCTCCTGAATCTAAAGGATTGTTATAACCTAAGAGATCGGGTTTCTCTTATTAGTGCTGCTCCTGACCTTGAGCTTTCGCATCCCTTTCTTTGCATCCCAGTTTCCTAGAAAAAAAAAAGAAATTGCTGGCTGCATAAAAAGAAGTGTGCCTAGCAGGGCGAGGGAGGTGATTCTCTCCCTCTGCTCTCGTGAGATGCCACCTGGAGTACTGCATCCAGGTTTTGGGCCTCCAACACAAGAAGGTCATCGACCTGTTGCAGTGAGTCTAGAGGAGGGCCATGAAGATGATCCGAGGGCTGGAGTGTCTCTTCTATGTACACATACTGAGAGAGTTGGGATTGTTCAGCCTGGAGAAGAGAAGGCTCTAGGGAGACCTTAGAGTGGCTTTCCAATGCCTAAAGGGGGCTGCAGGAGAGATGGGGAGGGACTGTGTGTAGGGGTAGGACAAGGGGTAACATTTTTAAACTGAGAGAGGATAGAGAGAGTTGATACTAGGAAGTAGTTATTTACTCTGAGAGTGGTGATAAAGTGGCACAGATTCCCCAGAGACACTGTGGATGCCCCATCCCTAGACATGGTTCAAGGCCAAGCTGGATGGAGCTTTGAGGAACCTGGTCTAGTTGTAAGTGTCTGTGCCCATGGCAGGGTGTTGGAATGTAGATGATCTTCAAGGTCCAGCTCTAACCATTCTGTGATTCTGTATGTTTTGAGCATCACCTTTACATTCAGGAGGAGAATTCAAGCAAACTAGTTAACATAAGCGTTAGTATGGAATCACTCTCTATTTTCTGTTGGTATTACCAAATGATATGCAAACTGTCCTGTGAAGCCTTTGCTTTAGGAGCTTGGCGTATCTGAAGAAATGTATCCTTTCCTCTCCCTGGCCTGCCTTCTGCTAATGATATTTGAGCAATCCTGCCTACTGACTAGCAAAGCAAATTTGCTTCATCCTTTATGTGCTGTATTTATTTGGCAGGGATTTGGCCAAGAAAGTTGGATGATTCCTCCCAGAGAAGAAATCTGTAAAGCTAGGAAGGTGATGCTGTTTGTACAGGATCTAAAAGCAGCTTTCAGAATTTGCTAGAGAGTCTTGTGTAGCTTTAAGTAAGGAGATTATGTAAAGTGCTGACTAAAGCTGAGAGCTTGCAGAGGCTCTGCCTAGCAGCAGAGCTGCGTAAAAGAAATTAATAAATAGCTTTTGAGATCTCCCCAGGCAAGGACTTCTCACTATAGCATGTTCTGGTTTCCTTGTTTGGCCATTAGTCAGCCTAACTTTCCTCATTACATCTATGTCAATCTTGTGTTCATCTTTCATTAATACGTTAATGTGGGCTTTCTTCTGGCTAGGATATATTTTTTCTAGGTATTTAATTTCTGAGCACAAGAAAGGAGTGTCCTTGTGCTTCTATGTGCCCCACTTAATGAAAAAGAAAAGATCAGAATTTGAAGTTGTATTTAGATGTTCATTTGAAGTCTCATGAAAGCTACCTGGGCTATGTTTTGTTGTTTTGCTAGGATACATTTATGGATGGTATTTTTTATCTCAGTACAAGGAGATAGGAGAAAGGAATTTACCTTGAGTTGGAATAAAAAGTTCCAATTGGAACTTGAATAAAACTTTACAAAAATGTTTCAGGTAAACTCCAGTCCAAGTTTCAGCAAAGCTTTTGTATAAGAATAGACAAATGGCAGAAACAAAGCTGTACTACAAAAACATTCAGAACTTACTCTTTTGGCGTTTTTGTTTTGTGTCTGTTTAAGAACTAAATGAAGGGTTTGCTGTAGAAAAGTACTTCCATTTTGTCTTTACTGACCTGCTTTAACCCTTTGGACATTCTCTGTGCTCTGCCTATCGTATTCACTAGTAAGGCTTTTCATTGGGCCAGCACCACGGCCCTTTACATTCCTACTAAAACATGATCTGTACATATGTGACTAATGGATGAAAATAGCATGCTTGTGCGCCACCCGTTTAGTGCTTTGGGACAGTACCAGGGTGGAAAGGGAGAGAAGAAAACTGCCCTTCAGGACGAAGCTGCCCTGCTGAGTGGCAGCTGCAGCCTGGCATACCCCAAGTGATCTCTGGGGCAAGGGGCGGAAGGTGTGATGTGAGCAGCATTTGGGCACTGTGTGGTTGGAAACTGCATGCTGCTCCAGGAAAGAAGTCCTGGCTGTTCCTGTGTGGCTGGGCAGGTTGTGCCCGCAGCCAGCCACTGTCCCAGGGAAAATAAATTGAAGCATTCTTCAAAAGGGGGCATAAACAGCAGAGATCCTGTTCTGTTTCTCTCCTTTACGAGATGAATTTTTGTTTAAGGATTATGATTTGGAAAATGACTGTGTGCTGCTGGTCAGATTTTCGTTGCATAACTCAACTGATGGATACAGTTGAGTAGGATCACAGATCAGGTGAACCCTGGCATATCTCAGCTTATATCTGACTTGGACTGTGAGGATCAGCTTCTCACATTTCATTACTGTATTTTAGATATTTTGTTAATAAGATATCATAAGCATTCTCAAAATTGAATGCAGTATGTTACTTAAAGAAGTATGGATATAAGAACTATCTTTTGATCATACTTCTTGAATGCCGGCTTAGTTTGAGTGCAGAGTCCCCTTTTTTATTAGCTTTCATGACAAACATCAAAGAAATGAGTGATTCTATAAACTTCTATTTGTCAAAAGCGTATAGAAACTATCCCTCATTAATGCAGAAATGGTGAATCAGTTGTCAAAGAGAGCAGCTGTGAATTCTGGTAATTGCCTAATTAATCTAATGATACATTTTTTCTATCATGATCAAACTAATACATTTCTGCAATGGGGTTGGATTCTGCAGCTGAGTTACCTCAATACTGATTTTGGATAGTGACTGTTGAAACATGCTTAGGTGTATTTATAAAGCTGAGCAAGTAAAAGTCATTTGCCAAGAACTTTATTATTGTCAGTAAATATTTGGAAATATAGGATCTCAAGGATGTGGGGGTTTTTAATATTATGTGACTGGTAGGATTCCAATTAACTAACGGTATTCGGTTAATTAGTATTCCTCCTTTTCATTGTTATCCTACTCAGGCAGAGAATATACTGGCCTATTGAAATGGGAGATGGCAGTCGTGAGAGATTAAGCATTCTTCTAGCTCCAGGGGTGGCCAAACTATGTGCTGGTGTTTTGGGATTATTAGCCTGCTTTGTATAGTTATTCTGATATCCCCTTCCTAAACTGAGAAATTGGTTGTGGTTGTTCTGACTGTAGGCAGTTCTGTAGTTGTGTAAATCGCAACACAGAGCCTCAGATGCTTCTCCCCAGAAGAAGAGCTCAGGGCAAATTAATCTGCCAAGCATACATGTGTGGCTAATCAATTAAATAGTCTTGTTTTAAAACAAAGCAAATAATGAAACATGTACATCCTAATTCATGTTATTGCTAAAGTATAGAATAAAGGGAAACGACAGTTACAAATACACTATTAATACATAGCTACTGTAATTCTGGAGAGTTAGCTTCATAGCAATTTCAATTTTGCCATTGTTTCTGTGTGTAGTAAAACATTTCTGATAGTAAATGGGAATTGGAGAACAATTAGGTGGCAGCAATTTGGGTTTTCTTGTACATTGCAAACTTCCCCCCACCCCCCCCCACCCCGTAAGCCCTTGAGCATGACCAAATGGTGTATAGAAGTTCCTTGTTTCATGAAAAAAAGTTAGCTAGTGATCTTTCAGTTCCTGCTGTGTCTGGAGTACTGACAAGTAAGAATGATTTTACACACTGAGCAGACTCTGTCTCTTGAAGATGCTTTTTGTGCCCCATAGCACCAGTGTTCTAAGATTTATTTCATTTTGACCTAAGCAGTGTCTTTCTGAGAAGAAAAATAACTTTTGAAGCTATAATTTTGTCTCTCATTTGGTTCTTTTCACCCTATCTAGAAATAGAAAATTTTGTGATTTATGCCATATATGAATTTGGAAACTATATTTCTTAAGTAACAGACAGCAGAAGTAAGCAAGGTAAGTGGTAAGAATTATCTTCTGGTGGTAAGCAAATGCTTCTGGGAAATCTTTGCCACGTTACTCTTCCTGTAGCACCTGATACTGTATTCTGGATGCCCAGCTAGAACTTCAGTGGGATTATTTTTACATGCCTACGAGCAGAAAGAGTCACATGAAGTGTAATCTTGTTCTACTCTCTTGCAATAAAAATGACCTTTACAAGAAAAGGGATGTGTGGGCATGAGTGATCTCCTAACTACAGTCTTTGATACGTCCAATTCCCTTCAGAGCCTGGGGTTTATGCATATTTGCTGGATGTTTAACAGTGATTTCAACTTGTACTGCAATTTTCTTTTAGCTTGCATTAAATGCAAATGATATGTAAATGAAGGTAATCTTAGCCTGTACAAGTATGTCTAGAAAGTTTAAGGTTGTATCTTTCAACCTGATGATGAAAGTACAGGGGACATGAGCTAATATTTTGGTGATACCAAATTGACTCGTTTTAATGGCTGGAGGCAATGAAAACATCATACATGTAACTCACTCCTGCTATTTCTGTAGAAGCGAGTGGATTTATTTCTGTGACAAGAGGAAATGCAGCTAAAAGTTTAATATTTAAAGGACAGTATGTAACTTACAAAATATTTTTTTCATGCTAAATTAACGTTTGTACTGTGTTGTACTCTCCGTGATGGCTAAGATACACACATGTTAAAATGATTTCTCATTGTTAAACAGAATTTCTTAACGTATAATGACAGAGTTGCTTCAAGCAACAGGTACTTCGGTGAAATGAGAACATTTTGGAGTCAGGAAATCTGCAGTCAAGATTAAATGATACCATTTTTCTTCTTCCTCACCAAAGAGACGATAAATGTGTTGTGTTTAAAGGATTTCACTTGATTCTATTTCAGTTCTCTAATCATAACCACACACAGTGCTTGAGTTTTGGTGCAAGTTTTCTGAAGAGAAGTGATATGTACTCATAACCTAAGTGCAACTATAAAGCTATATTTTATTTTAACAGTTTTCTTCCCTTGAAGAATTAAATTTTAAGGTTTAGTAAAGATTGAGGTACACTTTGGCCCTTCTTACCACCTTTTGGTTGGAATTTTGTAACATTTATCTACCAATTTAAATTTCAAAATACAAAGTGGAGTTTTTTGTCCTTTAACTTTTTGACTTGCTTATTTGGAGTACATACTCACAGGAGCAGAGAGTATTTTTTTACTGGATCTTCCTAAAGGTTGTAGTTCAGTGGTATCCCGAGCTTGGTATTACCATAAAATATTTGTAATTTGTGATGCCAGTAATGGAAAAAATCTGAATATCACAGAAGTCAAGTATATAACAAGATTTTTAATTTTCTGCGGGTGCTTTGGGTGGATTTTCCTTTAAGGAGGAAGAAAAAATAATTGTAACTTTTCTTCCCATAAGTCGTCTTTCTTGCAAGGTAGAGGAAGGCATCTTTCTGTTTTTTACAATGTTTTTGCATTGCTCTCTGTGCCTTTGCCATAAATGGTTAAGATGGCAGGATTTTGATTTATTTAAGGTACCTGTAGAAGAAGCAATGAAAGAATCCCTCTAGGCTTTGTTTTTTCAGAACAATTATAGACAATCTGGTTCCTTATATTCACCGTAGCTCCTGAAACCGCATTTCTAATTTGACCAAGGGTCAACAAAGTCTCAGCCTTGAAAACTCTGGTGGCTTCCGTAATTGAAGCCAATCAGTCTGCAATATTACATACCCTTGAATTCAAGCATTACAGCAGCACCATGTTATTTTCGTTAGTAATAAGATACTGGAATTCTTCTGTTTCTTCCCTGATTTCTGAACTTCGGAAAGTAATTTTTCTCAGATTTTCAGGATTGCTCTTCCTCTAAATCTACATTGCTAGGAACACTTATTGAGTCTATTTTTTAAGTAGAAATGAGCCATATTTAAACAGTTGTTTTCAGATGCTGGTACTTTAAGGAACCTGCTCCCTTCAGCTAAACACATTTGAAACTAGAAAGCCTCTTGTGCTGCTTCTTGCTAAAGCAAAACATGGCATTGGCTCTCTTTTGGAGCTGTGAGCAAAAGTGTATGGAGAGCAATGCAAATGGAGCTGTTGAGAGAATAATCTGCTCTCTGCAGGAGCAAAGACATGCAGGGAATTGTCCAAGAAGAAACTGCTGATTAAAGTTTTGGCTGATAATCACTTTGTGTATGCTTGAATTATGCTACTAAAATCCCTTTCTGTTCAAAACCATCTGCAGGGATTGTGTATTTGTAAACAAAGACAGATTAAGATAATTTATTAATTCTTTGTCTGCCATCCACTCATTATTTCTACTAGAAGAAGTATCCACTTCTAAGCTCCCAACTACGTTAACCTCTAAGTACTGAAACAACATTTTAATTGGCTTACAAGTATGAATTGTCTTTTATCCTTATATAAAACATGAATGTTTCTAAATCGAATTCATGCTGGGAAAGATAGTACCAACATGCTTTCAGGATTAGGTACGATGTGTTAACTTCGCTGAGTGCAGGTGTGCAGGGAGTCCTGTAAATGAGGCACATTCCTTGTTCTAGTCTGCACGGGCAAAAACTTCCAGAGGGAGAGGACAAGAAGCTGGTGTGAAATGTTATTCGGGTTATCTCTGCCGGCTCTTTGCCAGGCCTACCTACTTAATGCTCCCAGTGCACGGCCAGGCTTCAGAATTGCAGAGTGAATACTCTGGCTTAGCAATTAGCCACAGGAAAGTAAAGCTGTATCTTACGTGGACAGACAGATGAAAGGTTGGTTAATTGAACTTCTCCCAGGTGCCAAATGTTGAGCAGCAGAGAGGCGTCCTGTCAATACATGTTTAACACTATCAGAGAAAGAAAGCAGAGAGAACATCCTTTCTCCCAATTAAGTTGCAATGGCGCACCACATTTACCAAATCTGTCGTGGTCTGTGAATTAGAACATCACAGCTGAATGGTTTTATTAGATGCTTGTCTGGAGTTGAAAAGATTAGGTGTTTTACATATGCACTTGAAAAAATGGCCAAGAAGGCTTTTGCCTCTTTCGTTTGCTTTCTCAAATGGAATCAGTTTCTGTTCCTTCTTTTCCTTTCAGTTTAGGCTCATGTGGTTTTATTTCCTATTCCTAAATGTTATCAGGAACTTGAAAAATGTGTCTATTTCAATATGCTTGTATGTCTAACTGATTTCTGTAATAAAACCTGACCTAATCTAAATCCGTAAATGCCCAACTACTTAGTTTACTATGAAAAAAAAATAAAAAATTAAAATCTTTCTAATGTATCATGAATAAAGCTAGTAAGTATTTATATATATTGTGTGTGTCACTAGATGCATGTGTTTATGCACATGTGTACATAACTGGACTGATGTTGATAATCAGGAGATGTATATAGGTTAGAAAAAGGTTTTATACTTTTGCATAAACTTGGTGCAGATAGCCTCCCTATTCCACATCAGCTTGTATCTGTTGCTCACGTCAGCACTGAGCACAAGACTGCATTTGAGAGGCAAGGAGTTTCTGAGAATGACCTGCCCCTTCAAGAGCTTTGCTACTCACAGAGCTTCAAGAATTGTTTGTGGCTACATTTTCTTGGAGAAAGTAAAATGGGCCTCTCCCAGGCTCTGTTGAGATGAAAGGTGTTATGATGAAGTCAGCAGTGGATGGCAACACTCTGACTTTCCTGCTGTACCCACAACCTAAAATAGCAGAACTTGGTCGTGAAGAGCCTGTGGCTTGTTGAACTAAAAGTCTATCTGTAGTGAAGTGATACAGGAGAGTCTGTGTCACTTGCCTGTAAGCTTTGGGCAGAAGAAATTCTATTTCTTCCTTTCCTGGCATCTCTGAAAACTGAAAGCTGGATTTGTTACTGATGTCAGTTGTGTGTATGAGATTCAGACCCAATTGTAGTAGTAACTCTGTGAAAAAAGAATCAGAAACTTGTGATTACCTGTACATGAAATTAGGTCAATTTTTTGACCTAATTTCTTTTGCTACAAGTAAAAAGAGGACTGCTCTGAAAAATACTTTGTTTTATGTTAGGATTTTGTTGTAATTTTAAGTTCTTATTTTGACATTTTATTTCATGCTTCCTGTTTTTTGTTTAATATTTGAAAGTCTGACTTTTGTAGGTTCTTGCCTATATTTTTCTCAGTATTATAGTCTGCAAATTCATATAACCTATTGAAAACTCTCTATAGGACTGAGGACTTATTTATTTGAAGCTGCAAAGCTCACGTATCCTCAGCAAGAAAAAGCACAGCAGTAATATTCTTCAGATTCCTGCATCTGTATAGGTTGATTACATGAGTTGTTAGCCGTAAAATGGACAAAACCAATGAATTACATTTAAAAAAAAAACAAAACAAACAAACAAACAAAAAAAAAACAACAAAAAAAACCCCACCAAGAATAAAAGTTTGACCAGGATACAAGCAAACCAGTACAGGGAGTTCTACAAATTGGATTTTAGCACTACTGGTAATTTTCAGTCTTTCATCTGTTAAATCCTCCTGCTCATGGTTAAAATACCAGTAAGGCTTTTCTCTGCAGACGAAGCGGGTGTGACTGAGGCATTGCCAGCAGTGACATGGGGTACCGAGTATGCAGGGGCAGTGGGTCAGTCTCTTCACCTGAGGAATCGAGTGTCAGATGCTCTGTGACATCTGGTGTGTTAATTATATTTTACCTGAGGATTATTATCAGGTACATGTATAATCTGAGAAGATTAATAAAAAGTCACCTCTGTAACTGGGCACATGCACTGCACCAGCAAGCGTTGTGCCAGTGGCCAGACAGCTCACTGCAGAACCTGCTGCCAACTGGTAGGTTCCAGGTGCCACCGTCACTGGTCAAACACATCTGTGCTTTGCAGGTAGAAATTGCAGATCAGTACACTCGCAATGGCTGGTGAGCTCTTTAGATCTCTTCCTGGGTTTTTTGTCAGAGGACTTGCAGTCTCCTTCAGTGTCTCTTCGATGATTCAAGTTGTTTGGGAGCCATCATCAGCATATCCTTACTTTCTGGTAGATGGCCCTGGATTTCCAGTGTTTGCACTCATTTTTCGGTACAGACATGTCTTTCACAATAACATCCTCACCAGGCATACATGGTGAAAAATCATACTGTAATCTGTTCTGGAAAAACAAAATCTCTGAAGATGACTCTGCTTTAAAAGTACAGTTCCCAAGTAAACTACAAGTGGAGTGTTTATAGTGTCTGGTCTTTATTGTTATTATGGAGGCCTCCATCCTCTCTTGCTTGCCATCAGGTGCATTTCTCAAGATGCAGCAGATACTCAGTGTGCTTCAAGAGGCAGAAATACCTCCTGAAAGCTAGTGTAAAGATCACCTCACTGAATGAGGAGATGGGAGCTTTCTCAGGCATCTGCTCTACTCTCTGAAGAGAGCCAAGTACCAGTGGTACACTGGGTGACTGTGAAACCGTGCCAGATCAGGTTGGTTTTGTTGGGGACTGTTTTATTCTATGTGCCTTATGAGTAAGAAGGGGAGGTCTGCAGTGGTGTTGTAGAACACCCTTTACTCTGCAACTAATCATGTGGAGTACAGTAGGTACTGAATAATGAACCGTCGGGTTATATTTAATAATCTGTAATAGTGGTGTTGCATGATGTGAAAGGTAACTTCAGAGCATCTCTCCCTTTTTAATTTGTGTAACACAAGTTTCTTCTAAATCATGTAGAAGGACTAGGCAGCAACTGCACCTATTTAACAGCATCTTATGTAATTAGGATTTCTTTTTATCAGTGTAGAGATCCTCAGTCGCAGAAGGACTGTGCTTTAGTTGATTGGGGTGGAGGGTAATAAGGGGGAGTTCTGTGAAGGAACATATTCCCATTCCAGTTTAACTTTAATTACAGATAATGTTGAACAGCGAGTGGTTTTGTGTTAGGTTTGATTTACTTGGTTTGTTCATTATCACAGAGTGTTACTTTCTGTTCTGGCACTGGGAGGGAGATGCAAAGGGGATTGAAGTAATTTCCTGCATACAAACTTTTTCCTTTTCCTTAGTTTTCTCCATTATGAGTACCAGGTACTGGTTTGATAGCAGATATATTCAGCTTTCTACCAAGTGTGATTTCAGTATACAGATCATTCCCATATACCTGTTTGTATGTAGTTTGAAGGATGAATAGTTTCAGCTGAGAGTAGCTCCAGTTTCACTCTGTGCCAAACAGGCACTTGGGTAAATGCTCAAAGACTAGAATGGGAAGATTTTATGAGAGTCATAATTTTATGTCAGTATTGGTCACGAGTCTGTGTTGAAGTGAATGTTAAGTTTCAGTGCTTATTTTGGGAAGGGGTTACCTAAATGAAATGTATTCTGAAATTACTTTGGCTTTTCTTGGCTGAGGACAGGTACAAACACGCTAGTCTGTTCTTGTGGGTGTATTCTTACGGAAAATCTATGACTGACTTGTTTATTTCTTTGTTTCTTTCTCACAGTGACACTTTACATTTTCATTAGTTGTTAACTAGCTTGATAATAAAATATAATGTAGGTCTGAAGCTTGTAAGTTAGAGAAATTAATGTAATGTATCTTTTTGGCTTTCTGTTTTAATATAAGAAAAGTTACCTCTTGAAGTATTCCGCTGCAATCTATATATTTGTTTTGTAGCTGTTGCCTTGTTTTGTAAAGTAAACAAATGTTCCTTCAGGGTTAGGGATTAATGGTACGGAATCACGTGAGAGCACGGAATGCATCTTGAAGAAGCCGATCAAGAGAAGTGTCAGCCAACCACCTGCACTTGGTCAAGTTGCTAATTAAATCATGAATGGTGAAGCCTAGATTTTGCTGTTGTTTGGGAGAATGGTCCTGTCTGGTAAATATTGTCTTGATTTAATGAGACTTTGATAAGATTAAAAGGTTTTAATTTAATTTTTTAGTTATTACTAGTTGTACTTTTAAATGTAAAATTACAGGGATTTTCCTGAGTCTTAAGGAAGGCTGGTAAATCCACAGGGCAGTAATGGTGTGTATAAGCTTGTTGGGGTGGACTCTTACGGAGATAGGCAGTGAATGTCCGTGTAGTAGACTGTTAAAATCATAGAATCATTTTCAGTTGTAAGAGACCTTTAGGATCAAGTCCAACTGTTGACTGCCAAGTTACCACTAGACCACGTCCCTCAGTACTACATCTACATGTCTTTTTAAATATCTCCAGGGCTTGGTGATGCCACCACTTCCTTGGAAGGCTTAACAACCCTTTTTGTGAAGAAATCTTTCCTAAATACCCAGTGAAACCTCTCCCGACACAGCTTGAGGCTGTTTCCTCTTGTCCGATTTCTTGTTATTTGTGGGAAGAGACCGACCCCCCCAACTCACTACAACCTCTTTTAAGGTAGTTGTAGAGAGCGATAGGGTCTCCCCTTAGCCTTCTTTTCTCCAGCCTGAACAACCCCAGTTCCCTCAGCTGCTCCTCAGAACATTTGTGCTCTAGACCCCACAACAGCTTTTTTGCCCTTTTCTGAATGAGCTCCAGAACCTCCGTGTCAAAAACTGAGGGCGCAAAGCTGAACACAGCACTCAAGGTGCAGCCTCACCAGTGCTGAGTACAGAGGTACAAGAACTGCCCTAGTCCTGCTGGCCACGCTGTTCCTGATACCAGCAAGGATGCAGTCAAGCCTTCTTGGCCACGCAGGCACCCTGCTGGCTCGTGTTCAGCCAGCTGTCCACCAACACCCTCAGGTCCTTTGCTGCTGGGAAGCTCTCCAGCCACTCTTCCCCAAGCCTGTAGCAAAGCGTGGGGTTGTTGAGACCCATGTGTGAGACCTGGCACTTGGCCTTGTTGAACCTCATACCACTGACCTCAGCCCATCAACCCAGCCTGTCCAGATCCCTCTGTAGAGCCTTTATACCCTCAGGCAGATCAAAATTTCTACCCAAATTAGTGGTGTTTGCAAACTTACTGAGGATGTACTCAATCCCCTCATCCAGGTTATTGATAAAGATATGGGTCCCAGTACTGAGCCCTGGAGAGCACCACTTGTGACCAGCCATCAACCAGACTTAATGCCATTCCCCACAGCTCTTTGGGCCCAGACATCCAGCCAGTTTTTAATCCAGCGAAGCCAACACCCATCCAGTTTCTCCAGGAGAATGCTGCTGGAAATGTCAGAGTTGGTAGCAAGCAAACAACCGAGTTGTGTTGTGGTTTGCCTTTTTTTTCTTTTTTTCTCTGAGACAAAACAAACACTTCTTTAATGGATACTTTCCTCCAAAATAAAACTATTAGATTAGTATGCAGGTGTTGTTTCATGAATAGTGAAAATTTGAAAGGTTTCTGTCTATGGCCAGCTAACGGAAAACACTTTCTTTAACACAGAGTTGAAAAACCCCCGCTCTAATCTCTGCAGATAGCATTGTCCCTCAGGTGACAAGTTGTTAGCAATGTAACAAATAGAGTGGAATTACGAAAGACTTAACTTAGTGTAATTGGAATTTCAGGCAGGCAACACTCTAAAAGAGCTTTTTTTCCCAATTTACTGTCTGTTTTGGCAGCAGATTGACAAACAGGGGTCCCATAAAGTTAGGATGAGCAAACATCAGAGCTCATTCCATTTCCTTTTTTTTTTAATACATGATGATTTGGATGGAATTTGCTTTAATAAAGGGCATCTTTGAAGCAGTTGCAATAATTGTAAATACAAATTCAATCTCTGGCAGTAAAGGGAAGCTTTATCCTTGATCCTCCAAGTGTCTGCTTGGTGGCATTGTATGCACTTCCTACACATGATGGCTTTGGTCAGCTCTTACGCTGTCTGTGGATGAGTTTGTTCTCTTTGTGAAGACTGAAGATTGTCTTTGGGTCTACAGCTGTGGCTCGGGCCCACTGGCCATGGTTATTATAACTACAGTTCAGTAGGTTGCACAAACTTAATCAGGAATAAAACCCCCTATTGACTCAATACGTATCTCTAAGAAAAGCTATTAATCTCTTTGGGTGTATTACCAAGTCACCACAGCCTGGTAGCAGAAAAAATGACATTTCTATCAACTAAAAAACATATGTGTTCCTTTATATACTGCCTTGTCATTAAATTTAAAATACCCCCATCTAATCATAAGTGTGTATTTTGTGGCAGCTCCCCTCTCTCTTGCTGCTGAGGGCAGGGAGAAGCTGTGATGGGCTGTTCCTTGAGCACTGTTCAAGAATCTCTGTTAGAGCTAACTCGGCCGCACAGCATCATCCTCACAGATAATAACATTCCTACCAACTTCCCTGGGAGTGGTCCTTCCCTGGAGCAATAGCATGGTTATGTCATTGCTGGTCTACAATTAGCTCTGATTCTGAATGTTGAGCTATTTAAACACTGTAACACAACCACCAGTTTGGGGAAAACAAACTTACTTTCCTAAGTGCTAGTTGTGAAATGCTAATTTCAAAAGTAATAATACCCACAGGGGCAGTGTGGAAATCATCACCTTGCAAATAGAGTTTCTACATGAAGACTGTTGGTCAAAGCAATGATAGCAGATGAATTAGCAGGTGTGTAAGGTTTCAGTTAAATGCTGCATGGTTCTATTTTTCATTCAGGGAAATACGCTTTTATTGCTTGTAGCTCTAGAGAATATTCAGTTTTATATTGTTTTTTTCTTTTTTTTTTTAATCTTACTAATAAAGGAGTTTGGGTTGTTTAACATATTCTCAGGAGCCCATGCTCCAAACTTTGCCCTCCAGTTGGTATTACGGTATCAGTAATTGCTGCCTCATGTTAACATTTATTTAAAGCTGCTGATTTAACATTTAAAAATTCTGAGGTTAATGGATCTGTGAATACAGATCCATTAACCTCAATAAAAACAAATGGGACCTTTAGTGAACTAAAATAAGTGCAGATCAAGGATACACTTTCACTAATACTTACTGATAGCATTTAGATTGTACTGTTAAAATGTCAGGTCATAAAAAGGGCTAGTAATGCAGTAATATTCAAGGTGAATTTCAGTGTTTCAGTCACTTCTGTGACCCAAGATAGGATAGTTTAAGATCAAGCAAGCTCAGTGTTGTAATTGCAAGATATTCTGGGTGGATTGCTGTGTAAATGGTGTGTTGGGAGCTGAGCTGGGTTTACTTAAGAATGAAATCGTTTAGAACGCGTATTCATCTAATGAGCTGTCGTGGTTTGGCCTCGGCAACAAAGAGCCACATGGCAGCCCGCTCGCTCCGATTTCCCACGGCAGTAGGAGAGGATTGGAAGGGAAAACAACAGGCAGATTCGTGGCTTGGGACAAAAGAAAACTGTTTAACAGAACAAGTATTACAGGGAAACAATAACACCGATGGGGGGATACAAACACGAATACGGTACCGACCGCAGCCCGTCCTGTCCCGACCGCTGCCGACCCGGCCGCTCCGATATTTATATCCCGACCCCGCCACCCCCCATTTCCTGGTGTTGTCCCTCCCCTCCCTGGCCAGCTCCCTGCTGCTCCCTGCTGCCCCTGGGCCTGGTGCACATGGGATGGAATAGCTGTGCCCTCACAGAGCCAGGGGAGAGTTAACCCCGTCCCTACCGGAATCCAGGACATGAGCAAATGATGGTAGCGCAGTTAAATGAAAAACATTGATTTGATGTAGAAATTGATTTCTATCTTTGCAATACAGGAAAGGTCCCTTCCAATCCAAATCAGTCTATGATTTTTTTGAAATGCATAATTATAATAATATACATATGCATAATTATATATAAATGCATGATAATGATTATATATATAATATAATAATAACTGGACAATGTATTTCCTTATAATTGCTTTAATTTAGCCCTTGTAGTTAATATAACGTTGATGTAAAAATAGATGGAGATGTAGAAACACCATTTAGAAAGAAACATCACTTCCCCCGTTCAGCTCTTGCATCATAGTACAGCAAATCTGCTTTTGCATCAGACACATACAGAAATATGAGGTGTGAATCCTGGCTTGAGTACACTGGCACAAGCATCTTTGATTTTGTGGGAATGAGTTAATTCCACAGTGAACATGGGATACCATCTCTCTTCATTTTCAGATTATGTTTATCAGAACGATGTTATTTTTCAAGGCCTTAAGTATGTGTTAGTGTACACCGAGATACAGTTCAGGAAGTTGTAAATTGCTCAGTGCTGACGCCACACATGGACTTGAAGAGTGAAATTGTGAAATACTAAAAACGTATTTGTCCTCTAAGTACTGTCTTGTGTCTGTATGTAGTGAAAGGCTGCTCATACCTCTTAATAAAGTAGATTAAATACTAAAAAATATATCATTCTTTTCAGCATGGAAAAAGGAAAGATGGGAAAGCACTCAGCAGGTAACTGTGGAGAGCATTATGTGGGCAGTTTGAAGCTGTATTATACTGAACTTCAGAGTAGATGGGTCAGTATAAAGGCAGTTTAGTTATATTGGCATACAAAGTTGTAGTGGATAGTTATTAAAAATCATAGCATTTTTTTATAGCAAACAGATAGAATAAGAATGTGCAAAAGCACCTATGGTTTTAGAACCTGAAGGCCCATGGAAAATCCGTGTTACCAGCATTGTTCAAACCAGTTTTACTAGCTTCATTTGCTGTGTCAAATAAGGCTGCAATATACTCTTGCACAGTACATCAGAAAACAAAAAAAGTTTTGAACATTTTTTTCAGAAAATCAATTACTAAAACAGGAAGAGCATATAAGAGATCAGAGATCAGCTAGAGCTCAGTTCCACACTGTAGTACTTGTACTTCAGGTTTCTTCTATTGTTTCTGAAGACTTCATAGTGTTTACACAGGCAGAACTCGAACCTCAGTTGGACTTCTCTGAGCTTACTGCCATTCAAATTAACCCACTATGTTTTGGGTTTTTTGGGGTTTTTTTTCTCCTTTTATTAATATGAATATTGATTAACCTGTACACATCACAAAAACAGGTGTGTATTAAAATTTTTGTAAGAAACATCACTAAAAATATAAATCTCATTGATTAGTACACAGGTGTCACAGAGTAATAGCTTTGCAAGGTGTAAGTGTATAACAAACTAAACTGTAGTTGTCAAGCAGAAGAGAGATACAGCTGAATATTGATATTTCTTGTGAATTGTTTAGGTCTGCTGTCACAATATGTGTTTTGATAAATAAAGCCCAACACTGTTTAAGAACAGAGAAAAGCCATTTCTAAAGTACTTCTCTATTTAGCAAAATAGACAATGTCAGTTTTCTGCTGCTGTGGTTTTGTTTCAACTCTACTAAACATCAAGTAGATTGGATTCTCATGTTGGAAACCAGAATGCATCACTGTGTGAATAGAAATGCATTACCCTGTGAATTGGAATGAATTAGGCACACTCTGTTGCCCTGTTGTCCTGTCATATTTCTGCCTTTCGAAAAATGGTTCTTGTGAGAATTTACTATTAAATCTAGGACAGCACTTTAAATAAAATTTACTGGAGTCTTTCATCTGTTAAATTTCATAATAAGTAATATTAGTTCTTCTTAACGGTGGAAATATGTTTGTTTTCTCTTTAAGTTACGCTTAAAGCATTCACCAATTTGGCTGATGTGAACGAACCTTAGAAATGTTTTCTTTTAAGCAGTATTAGGTGGCATTGAAATTTCCAACTGCAGTCTTACCCCTTTTTTTTAAAGCAGGATTATTTTTTTATGCAGAAGGTTATTACCAAGATATTCCAGTGTTTCTTTTGAATTGGATATCCAGCTTTCAGACTCTTTTAAAAATCCTGCTCTGAATTCAGGAGCCATCAGCACACTTTCCAAATCTGTTGTTGGAGCTATATTCTCTCAAAGAATATTTGAGACATCAGCTAAATCTTTTTCACTACCTTGGAATCAAACCTCATGAACATCTACTTTCCACTTAAAAATAACCCTTTTTCCATATACCTCCTTATTTAATGATGTGGTCAGGACAAGAACATTTTTGAAGAAATAGTTAATAGAACATGCCTGCTATGGAATTTTAACCAGAATGACAAAGTTTAAGGAGCATACTTTGGCGGATGGCCTGCGGTGTTTTCTTCTCTGATCTATTCTAGAGCTATGTTTATTCTGTTTCATTTTCCAGCAGTTTTTCTGTGACCCAGACCTGCGAAGAACGTACAGCAAGTCAGTAATATACTTAGTAATATACTTTGGTGCTCTTATTAATGGACTGAACTGATGAGAAGACCTTCATTGATTATTGCAGATTGGCCCCAGTTCAGCTGAGGGCTTCAGCGCATTCCTGCCTTTAAGTGGCAAAGCGTATTAGGGAGCACTGACACAGCCAGGTGGAGGTGCAGTCCAGGAAACACACTGAACTGCACTTTGGGTTTTTTTATATAAATTAATGATAGATACTGAAGACAAGCACAATCCAACAATGTTCTTTTATCTCAAAAAAGGCATGAGTCTCATTAATTGGGGATCTCTCTAGATTACCCTGTGTTACATGCACCTGCTCTGTTGTGAGAAGGAGTGAAGGAATCTACTGCATTTAGGGACAGTGTTATTTATAAACACTTGGTTGCATTTTCTTGGCTAAAGGTAATATTTGGAGCACTCTGGAGCAAGCCACCCTGGTGAATATTTTATTAACTTTAACAGTTGGTCAGTAGTAACAGTCTCAGAAGTTGCTACAGTATTTATATTATATCCTCCCATCCTTTTACAGATCATCATTCCTTATATTTTGTTTCATTGGGTTTTGTTGTTGTTATTTCTTACCAATAAGTGGACATTCATCTTCCACGTCTCCAGTTTCCCAGAACGTTGTAAATGTTCATTGTCAAACTGAAAAAGACTTTCTTCTTCTTGCACTTGATTAAATGCAGACGATGATGCTAATAAACCTAGTTTGGTGGGCTGTTTTGAACCAGTACTAGAGAAAAAGGTATGCCTACCAGGAACATCATACCATACATTTTAACTTTTAAAATAACATATTTTACTTGTACTTGAGTATGTAGAGTGTTTGTGATTGATTTTATCCCTGTAGAAGAGTACTTCAGGTGCATCATGCTGTAAATTCTGTAGAGATAATTTCTATTCTAACAGTTGTGGCAGGTGGAGTTGCATGTTTCCTAGCTCACCTGAAAATTTAGCTTCAGAGTTCAAGTCCTGGCATTATGAGTCTCCTTTCCCTGTTTTGATGTTGAAGGCCAGAGACTGTGCAGTAAGGACTGGATTCCTGTGACAGATCTTCTGTATTTTGTGTATCAAGAGCAAACAAACCTGAAACAAAAACCCCTCCCCCCATACCCTACATCCATCCCGGAAACTCAACTGCGTTCACGTATGCACTTAGACATCTCAATAAAGAGTATAATATGCATGAAAACTTATTATTCTTTCAAACTGAAAAAAAGGGTGTTCTGATGTTCAGTCCCTGAATAGCTTTGTTAATTGTGAGCTTTGTTGCTTTTTCCTTGTTGTCTTTGATGTTTATGGTATAGTCAGTGTTACCAGCAGTATTGTAGCAGGATGTGGCACAAAACATAGATTTACAAAGTGTCTAATCCTTTCAGTAACAGATCTGCTTCCCAAAAGTATTGTAGAACATTTTTCTCTAAGGGTTTTTGGTACATTTGTCTAACTCTGAGGCACTCTGCTAAAGGACAAAATCCCTGTGTACTTTACAAGCTCTGAGTGTGACTTGTGGAATTCATTTGCCTTTGTGATACAGAGTTGGGGCGTTAACCTCTAAGGAGTCTGTATGTAGAGGTGTCCTGGAGCGTATTAAAATTGTTGTAGTTTGGGGGTTTTTAGAAATATTTCATCCTTGTTGTCCTTACAGAAATCAAAAAGAACCCCAATTATTTCTTGAGTTTCTCTTGTCTGTTCACTTCTCCAGGTATTTACTTTGTGCCTATCAAAATCATGTTAATTAGGTATTTATAGTGATGTTTAGTGTAGCTCTAATTCAAAAAGGCTGTTGACCTTGTTTTCTTCCTTTTCCTTCATGCTGTGTTCACTACTTCACTTCTTGCTATGTTGCCTTGTTAGCTTTTGTTCTCTTTCTGGGTCCAGAGAACACTGAAACAGGCTGCCCAGAGAGATGGTGGAGCCTCTGTCTCTGGAGACATTCAGAACTTGCCTGGATGTGTTCCTGAACAACCGACTGGAAGCGGACCTGCTCTGGCAGGGGGGTTGGACTAGCTGATCCCTCCCAAGCCTGTATCATTTTGTGATTCTAGGCTGCAAAGCCTATCTCTAACCACCGTCCTTCCAGGCATTTCGTGGGTTGGGAACTTGGGGTTGCTATCACTAAGGCTTGATTTAGGATCCATGCATTTTAATTTAGTCTTTTATTTAACTGTTGTTTTAGATTGTAATGACTGTAATTGAAGCACCTAATTCCAAAAGAGATTATTAAGTAAATAAATTAATCAGATTGCATTTAATGGTAATATAATCAAGATGGTATTTCCCTAGTAAAGTATAATCCTTTTATAAATAGTTCATGATATCTGACTGTTTACATGTATAATCATGAATATATTAACATTCAGGAAAAGTATTTCAACAGAATTCTTAAGTAATCTATTTTCTATCTTTTTCTTTTTCTTCTTGAAGTTGTGTAACATAACAATAACACGCTTTTTAATATACTTTTATTTGTCTTCCAGAACACATGAATGTGCTATGAACAGTTATGGAAAAGTGAAACCCTGTTCATAAGAAAGGCATATTTTTGTTATAGATACTGGTTTTTGTATTTTACAACTCACTGACCGTCTTGGACTTCACTATCTTATGTAGAGAGAATAGCAAGTTATAAACTTCATTACTGCCTTTTCATTTATTTTGTGATTTCACGAACAAGTTCAGCAGCCTTTTAACCCTCCACAAGCTGTAGTAACTAAATAAAACTGAGCTCTTAACTCATCCCCTTTTATTTAAAATGTTTCAGCAAAAATCATAGAATGGTCAGAGTTGGAAGGGACCTTCAAGATGGAGTTCCAACCCCCCTGCCATGGGCAGGGACACCTCCCACCACACCAGGTTGCTCCAGGCCCCATCCAGCCTGGCCTTGAACCCCTCCAGGGATGGGGCAGTGTCACGGTTTAGCCTCGGCGGCAACAAAAGCGCCACGTGGCAGTCCCTTGGCTCTGCCCCCCAGTGGCGGGGGGGAGGATGAGAAAGAAAAGGCAGAGTCGTGGGTTGAGATAAAAACTGTTCCCCAGAGCAGCCGGTATTGCAGGGGAACAGCAACACAGATGGAGGAGACAAACACGAGTACATACCGACCACATACCGGCCGCATCGCCCCAACCCGGCCGCCACTGACGCCGCTGAGCGCGCCCTAGCGCCGCCCGCCCATATATACGCCTACGCCGTGACGTCACCACGCCCACTCCCAGTTGTGGCCCCTCCCCTCCCCGGCCGGCTCCCTGCTGCCCCTGGGCCTGGCGCACATGGGGTGGGATGGCTGTGCCGGAGAGAGACAGGGGGGAGTCAACCCCGGCCCTGCTGGGAACCAGGACAGTGACTTAATTTGTGCTTTTGAAAACGATGGGCAAATAACTACGCGGCTCTCTAGGCTTGCACAACCTTGTACCTTTCTTTAGGTTCTTGTGAATGACCACAAGCACTAATCCTGAGTTTACAAAAAGCTGTATTTAAACGTATACGTTGTGGAAGATCTGTGTGAAAATGCTGAGCAAACATTTTTTCAGTCTCCTTTATATGGAAGACACTTAGAATTTCAAATGAACTCTACTCAATTTTTATCTCAGTTGTAATTTTTCCACTCTTTCCCTAAGCAGCAGAGTAAGGTAACCTGATCACAAAGGCCCAGCTGTCCTGAAGTTTGAGTCCCGCTGAAGAGATGATATAAACTTAGGGCTTGTTTCCTGGATGGGAGGATAAATCAAAAAGATTATAGCTAGCCTTTTGTTTCCTTTGAATAAGAAAAAAAGGAAAACACACAAACCAGCACTGAATTTGTGAATTCATATTATTTCACCGGAGATAGTATACAGTGACATATTGTGGCACAAATATCTCAAGATCTCTAAATATTTAAAATTACCCCAAAATACTTTCTATTAAGTTTTCAAAGTATATAGTTTCCTAAGCCCATGGAAATTTATGAAAGTTAATAGGTGGGAGTTACTTGATGCTCATGTGGTGGTTGCATATTACTTTAAAAGTCTGATTCTATCATAATAGTAAAAGAAGAAGTATCAATGAATGACTGATAGACTACATTTTCAATGAAAGGTAATTGTTTTCACATACTTTTTTTTCATTTCAGTGACTTTTTGTAACATATTGTAGACTGTTGTCTTTATAGATGTCAAATAGCATAAAAATAAAAGTGCATCCCATTCCTGATCATGTAATACTTTTACAGAGAAATACAGAGCTCAGATTTCTGTTTGTTTATGGGCTTTCAATTATTCTAGCAGTAGAAAAAATGCTTTACACTTGACTCAAAAACTTAAAAACCCCACCACTCTGAGACCAAACAACCTACTTTGGGACATTTCCATGATGATTAGCAATCTGTGTAGCCCAAGTACTTTCCCCTCTAGCCCTTTCCAATCCATATATCTTACGTTTTGTGTCCTTGACGTACATTTAGTCCTTTAAAAGAGGCTGATGTGGAGTGAACATTCAATCCATTTTGCTATTACCTTTATGAAAGCTACAGTGCACCTTGAGAAGAGCATGCCTGACCCAATTTGATCTTTCATTTCTAACACCATAGCTTGCTGACTTTCTAAAGGATACTCAAGAAAGGCTTATTAGCAGATGTTATCACTGGAATCACCTTTTCTGAAATAAGGAATGACAGGACCATCTGTTCATTTGTTGCTTGATAACCTAAGCTTCCGTGTTGTCCTGGAAATCCTGCTGATAGATCTATCTCCATGTGGCCACGTAGCATTGATCTGTTTGTAGTGGATTTTTGTGGAGCAGAACAGAAAAAAAATGGAAAACAAAAATGCTCTTTAAAAGAGCAAATAGCAAAGGCTCCTGTACAGCATGGGTAGAGCTTTCAGTAGAACCCAAGTGAAATAGTACGATGAATCCCAATGACTTGAGATGAAGGACAATGAAGCAGTGAACCTGTACTTGAAGCTTATGGAAATTATGTCTCATATTGATTTCTATGGCTGAAGGATGTGTATACCACTGATTAGTGAAGAACTTAAATGCTGCTGATAAGTGTATAGAAAAACAAGTAGTAAGGCTTAGAAATTATCTGAAAATACAAAACAAATGATGAAATCTCTTTAGGGAAGTAATTGACCTTTTTAATTTATAAGCTCTAGAGTAGAAAGATTTAAGAGTACTAATTTGCAGTGACACAGGTGTGACAGCTTAACTGATAGCTTCTTACAGATACGAGGTGTGAAGTCTAAGCAGTCTATAATGTTTAATAATGAATATATAATAGAGATTTCAATAATCCACAACATCTAGGAAAATTTAACTATGTTTTAGAATTACTATAACGGCATTTGTAGCTATCTAAATCTTCATTGACTGCCGTAGGTAATGGTTATAGTTCTGTACAGGTTTGAACAAAAAACTGTGACAAATTACATCTACTTGATCCTATTTACGTGTATTATCTCTCATATATATTGGGAATTAAGTGTGGGCTTTACCCTCTGCTGAGTCAAGGAACTGTAGATTAATCAATGCAGAGCAAGAAATGACATCTAGTCTCACCAAGGAACGGCTGGTTGTGGAGAGGGAAATAAGAACAAACTGAAATCTGGGGAGAGATCCCAGATCACTTGTATATTGGAGAATGTAGTATGGCATTCAGCTGGAATCAGAGATTGTGTCCTATTTGATATAATATTGATATAAATAGATAAATTACAGGGTTTCTTGCATTTGCTGACCTACGTATTTTTAACATTAAGCATTTTTAAACATTTAACTGTATTGCTTCATTATCGTAAACAAAATAGAAGCTTATTTACATTCTAGTTTATCTTTCTTAATCTCAATTGTGATTGTTTAAAGAAGTAAAGAGCCAAAGAAAACCCAATCATGTGGTAACTCAGTTAAACGGCATAGGGGAACATGCTGCTCTATGTGCAGCCCCTCAACACATTTTCCAGGTTATTCAAAAAGTTCCATCAAAGTGAAGCTTCACCTGTGTTTTCAATTAATTATTTTACAGGCTAATTTTTGTAACACTTGACCAAGGGGATGCCTGCTTGGCCAGTTTATGAATAATTAGTAGGATTAACTCTTGTTTAAAAATGTTGCCTGAAAATACAAAATAATACGCATAGAGACTTGTTATGACATTGCTAGAAAAAAACTGAACTCAGTTGCTGGTCTAGTATTATTCTCAGTAGTCAGGGCAGGGGAGGTGGAGAAGAAGGAAACTCCTTTGCCCAACAAAGGAGTCCTGTCTGGCCTTTAAAATTGCACCCTAAATTCTGCATTTGTTCTTTTGTTCACTGTAAGCGTCTGAAATGATCAGAGTTACACAGCACTTGCCCATAAACCTGAATAGCAGTATTCAAGTTATTCACTGGAGGATATGCAGAGTTAATGAGCACCCTTCTTTTACAGGGAATCATCATGAAATAAACAGTTGTGAATCAGTTTGTGTAAATACGCTACCTGCTATCTTTATCCAAACTGTGAATCTCTAAAAAGAAATATAATAATTTGTTTTCATTAACCACAGATATCATTACTGTATTACTATCCAGGCTATTGGATTTTATTTGCATGTTTTTATTAAAAGCTTTGGAGGGTGTTCTCTGCCTTTTTTAAAGAACTGCCATTGGTAATGTTGGTCACTTTTCCCCTCTTGGAGCTAGGATACTCTTGGAGGTTTTTTGGTTGTTGTTTTGGGGTCTTTTTTTTCCTAATTGAAAAATATTTTCTGAAAGGAATGCCTTTAAAACATGTGCAAGTTTCCCGCATTGTGACAGCTAGACATTTGATGTGCCATAACCAGGATTTTCGAGCTATATGGGTGGTGATTGCAAGCAAGAAATCCTGTATGCATGCAGCGGCTTGTTTGGATTCTCCATACTCTTCCACTTGTGATTTGCTGTGATTAGGGGAAATAAGCTTAAAGCGAAGCACTGTCATTCTGTGGGTACTCCTGTGCCCATTTGACTGTTTGTAATTAAAATGTTCCTCTGTTCATGTTGAAATGACTTTGTATGAAATTGTGGTGATCTGCAGTACTGCATGTAGCCGAGTTTGAAACAAAGATGAGGTCTTCCGAATTGCTCAGATGGTTTTATTTGTGTGTGTGTGTGTTTTCTGACTTTTTTGTCTCCAAGTTCAGCACAAAAGAAAATTCAGTATGTCAAAAATGTTCAGAGACAAAGAAAATGTTTTCTTGTTAGCCTTGGTTTGGTAACGTGATTAATAATCATCATCATTTCCGATGATGAACGTAAGATATAATGTGGCTCCTGTTGGTTAGATTTCGTAAGCCTTTCATGGGCAAAAAGACATATAATTCATACAAACAGGGTGATGATGTTTAAGAGTAATAAAGTCAGGACGACAATATTCTCTTTGTGTTCTGACAAAGTAAACCTGTCATGGTTTATGTTGGAGAACAGTGCTTCTCTTTTTAGACTGATTGATAGATCTTCTACGTAAAACATGGCATATTTTTCATTCTGTACATGACTTTACCCATGTTTTGCGTTTTTTACTGTGATTGTTCTGCACAGCTTTGCTCATTTTTGTATAGATTGTGGCTCATACTGCTGTTTGACAATCCATTTTTATTTTTCACTTTTCTGATTTTATCTAATTTCATTTTATCTCTTCGTATCATTGGAGTGTGAGTCCCTCAATATAGGCCCTTTTTGTGGAATTTGGAGAAGAAGGAATAATGAAATGGTTGTTGAGTCTTGAGGGTGTGTTTCCAATGAATAGTGACCTTGTGGAAAATGGCTCTTTGAAAGAATCAGAATTTTCTGATGAGTTTGGTGAAACTGTTTCAGCTGGAGAAAAGGAAGTTCTTCAGTGATGTGCTCCCAGGTAGAATTTGAGGATAAATTCCCATAGCCTCTAGCATGGCTACTTTCAGGAAGGTTTCTCTATGATTCTTGTCTCTACCTGAGCTTCGTGAGAAGAGAGAGGTTGTACATTTGTGTCTCTGTAGCCTGTTTGTAAAATGGAGACAATTTTGAACTCCTCCTCCTTACGCTTCACGTTTGTCTGTCAGGTGGTGAGAAGCCCTGAGCCTGGAGCGGAGCTTCGTGTGTGGGAATGGCCTCCAGCAGAGCAGTGTGCCTGCCCAGCACTGCTCCTTGCAGCTTTCAGTAAGGCAGCTTTCTTCTCTCCAGTGATGTAAGTGCTGACACTGTAAAAATAACATGCGCTCTCCTTACTTGTAGTATTTTATTTACCAAAATATTGTGAGGTAAATCTGCTCTTACACAAAGAGGAGTTGTGTGAGGTGACCCAGGTGCTGTACACACCCAGGTGTGTACTCACAGCTCTGCCTGTTTGAGCTGCTGGATTCCTTAGTCTCAAAAATAAGGCAGTGCATAGATTCCTGAATTTAGGAGAAAGCATTTACTTTAGAATTACTTCTGTGGATTGCTAAAACCAAACATAAATCCTATTTTCTGCTGTCTCTTTAACTGCAGACTAAAAACACAGGGCGGTTTTGTCTTCAGGATTAGAACTGAGCAGTGTTCTTAATTCATTATCTCATCAGGAAATTTATTCAGTATGAAATCATAGTGAACAGTTTTGGCGATGTTATTTGCCCATCGTTTTCAAAAGCACAAATTAAGTCACTGTCCTGGTTCCCAGCAGGGCCGGGGTTGACTCCCCCCTGTCTCTCTCCGGCACAGCCATCCCACCCCATGTGTGCCAGGCCCAGGGGCAGCAGGGAGCCGGCCGGGGAGGGGAGGGGCCACAGCCGGGAGTGGGCGTGGTGACGTCACGGCGTAGGCGTCTATATGGGCGGGCGGCGCCGGGGCGCGCTCAGCGGCGTCGGTGGCGGGCGGGTTGGGACGGGACGGGTCGGCGCGGGGTGCAGTCGGTGAGTGCTCATGTTTGTCTCCTCCATCTGTGTTGCTGTTCCCCTGCAATACCGGCTGCTCTGGTGAACAGTTTTTATCTCAACCCACGACTCTGCCTTTTCTTTCTCATCCTCCCCCCGCCGCTGGGGGGCGGAGCCAAGGGACTGCCACGTGGCGCTTTTGTTGCCGCCGAGGCCAAACCGTGGCAGTCACAAATCGTTTTAAAGCCTGTAAATTGTGTTGTTAATTGACTGAATATAAAAAAGGGAGTTAATGCTTTTTTTTTTTCTCAACGAAGTGAATGGCTCTGTCTACTTTCCCTTCCTTTCTTCATAAATAGCAGGCACCATAAATTCAGTGTCTGGCTGTGAGCGGTGCCTGTCGAGTGTAGCGTTACAGCACGCAGCAAAGGTGAAGAAGACTTCAGAATCATTTTCTTGCTTTTCGCATTTAATTTTTCAGTTGGTGCTTTAAAAGGCATCTCAGACAGTGGGTATTCTCAAGGGCTTGTTGGGTTCCTCTGCTGCTTTAATAGTGATCGTGACACTTGTAGAAGTGTGGCACTGAGAGAATTAGTGAACTCATCAGAAGGAAGGAAGGAATGATCAATTATTCACCACACGCCATCAAGTACAAGAAGCATGACTGCTGCCTGTCTCTCTCTTCTTTCTTCTGCACTCGCATGCTCAGCTTATGTTATTTGTGCAATTACATTATTTTCATTCAAACAATCTCTAGAGAAACCTGTTTATTTGAGTATGCTGGAACATTCATCATTAGGGTATTGCATCAAGTGTCCTTGACATTCACTGCTCTGTGCCTCCCGCATCTACCTCTTTAATAATTTTAATACTTGGGATAAATAAAACAACAGAAAGATCTGGCTGATTTTCCTAGAAAGATAAAAATGCATAGAAATAGTTAGTTCATAATTTGATCACTCAAGGATTATTTTTGGCCTGTGTTTCTTCCTTTCTCCCTAAACTTTTGTACTCAAATCTGTTTTTCAAGAGGAGAAGTCTTAACAGCCTTCGGGTTTCTATATGTAAACAGTGCTGTTGTTCTGCGTCACTAAATATTCATAATGCACAGAAAGGAAGATTACTCGATTTTTATTCACTTTGGAATGTTATTATGAATACTTTTCAAAACTCAAATTGTAACAAAAAGCTCATTAATCCTTGAACATTGGTTTACATGCTAGAGGGATATTAGAGTTAAAAAAACCCACATGCTCTTTTCTTTCAAATAATTAAGATTACAGCATCTTTTTCATCAGCTTACTTTTTGTTAAGTTTGATTATTATAAAATCGCACTAGCGTATTTAAAAGTGTGTCTGAAATGTAATGAATCACTGATGTTTTGCAGAGGTTAAAGATTCTGTGCAGAATCAAGTTTTGGAAGTAGCTTGAAAATGAGAGAAAAGAATGGTTGCTGGAACTTAAGAGTAGAAAAAAGGTGAAGCCAGAGTCAGAGAATGGAATTTGTGCTTCTTTTCCTGGTCGTACACAAGAATGTGGGGTTTTTTAAGTCTTTGTCACCTGGTGATTTCTTTGTGGCCCCATGAGTTAATAGGGTGCAATATTTCAGTTGTTGATGAGATCATGGAGTCCTGTAGAAAGATTGCAGGAGATACAGCCCGAGAGTAGGTGTGCAGAATGCCAGCTGTGCCATCTCTTGTCCTGGTACTCGTGTGTTTCTGCAGGTAGGAGAGAAAAAATGGATGACTCTGGAATAGTTCTAAGCCTGACAGCACAAAGCTACTGAACTTGATAAACCTCAGGCTCTCTTGGTG
The DNA here is from genome assembly GCA_013400375.1 of Thinocorus orbignyianus. Taxonomy (NCBI): domain Eukaryota; kingdom Metazoa; phylum Chordata; class Aves; order Ciconiiformes; family Thinocoridae; genus Thinocorus; species Thinocorus orbignyianus. The sequence continues at coordinate 2,950,912 of VXBW01006290.1, read as the reverse complement.
ACTAGGAGAAGGCTTAAGTGCAGAATCTTAGGTGGAGATTGTATTCTGTACGTACACTGAGTGTGGTCATCAGGTACAGCATAGGTGCACGCGTGGCTTTCCCTGAAACAAAAGAACTAAGGGCCTGGTAGATTTTATGAGTCAGTGCAAGAAGTGCTTGGAAGAGCTGCTTCAGAGCCTGGTGGTTACCCTTCGTGTACATCAGCTGGCAACTGCTGGTCTCTTCTAAAATGTTGGTAAAGTGGATGTTCCTGGCTCACATTTGCTTGACTTTATCACAGGGAGGAAATGCATATTTTGGAGTTTTGGATTTGTTTGTGCTTTTTTTTTCTCCTCTCCTTTCCTGGTCAGCTGTTGTACTTTTACTCACTTTCATTTAAAACCAATGTTCTTTCATAGGTGGTTTTTGCATCCTTTTAATTATTACGTCTGAAATAAAGATGTAATAATTCCCTTTACTTTTGAGTTACCCATTTATTTGAAAGTCTAAAATTAAAAAGGATTATGTGCAGTAGTAAGAGTTGCATGCTGCTTGTGTATGTACTTGAACCACCTTGATTTAAGGTTCTGTTTATGTACTAAACCTCTCACGGTTGCATGTCGTAGTGGAGCAGTTGTGGATTAGAACACGGGCCACATTTGGCCATTTGTCAGACAACTGCAAGATTCCAAAGTAGAAGTGATGAGAGGGATCTTTATTTAATAAATATATTCTGTCATCTCTTTTGGAATAATTAATCAAATTTATTTGTAAAAAACAGAATTAAAACATTGCATTGATATTCCCATGAAATCTTAGAAGCCTGTAAGAGACTGGTTACAATGATGTTCAAAAGCAGCGTCTTCTGGGGGTACCAAATACGCTGTGATTCAAAACTGGCAAAGAGCATAATTCCTTTCCATTTTGCGCGTTAGGACGGGGAAACACAAAGCCAGTATCTGTACAGGAAATCTGTTGTGAAAGTAGAGAATAAAATGCTCTCCTGCTTACTCTTGTCCCATGCTTCCAGGTGTAGAGCAGTCTTCTGTTGATGATGTCAGAGACAATTCTGGAACTGAAGTGAAGATACGCCATGCAGTTGCTGTAACATTTGTTTAAGGGCTGGCTGGGAATGAATAGAGGAGCGTGTATCTCTGCATACGCTGCTGTGTGCTGTCACTGATTAATTTCTAGCATTTGCTGACAGCTCTGTGGCTTCCACGACAGTGAAATATAGGTATTAACAGAAACTGTCCGTTGTGTGGTAATGCTCTTAGGAGCCATGACAGTTTATTACAGCTTAGAACTATTACTAATAGCATTAGTTTGAAAAGCAGAGATGTTAGTATTTGTATTTTTCAGTATGTTCCATACTTAGCAAGAGATGTCAGGGATAAATTGATTTCTGATCCTTGATTTGCATGAATCAGTAACTGTTGCTATAAAGTATTCCGGGGTGTATTTACAATGCAGAGAAATAAAGGAAAATATTGGGATGCTACTGCACTTGGATTGTGGTATTTCCTTGGCAAAGAGTACTTAATAGGTCACAACAGTGGGGTGTATTCTGTGAACTATCATAGCCATCAGCAGGTAATATGCTTGCTCTCCTTCTCCTCTGCAGTGCTGAAACAAGAATTTGCCATGTAATGCTAACACTGAGTGTGTTAAAACTAATCTAATTCTTTTCCTTCTGAAAAAAAAAATCTGGTCCAGAAGCTGTTCTGCAGGTTTATTCTGCCCCTTAGAGATAAACAAGAAGATGCAGTACAGCTTAGCAAAAATATGTTCTGATGTAATTTCCCTCTTAAAAATGCAAAAGATTTTTCACTTTTACTCTATCCCTTATGCCTTTTCTACTGATGTCAGGGGAATCTGAATATTCAGTGATGCTAATTTGTATTGGTATTATTGACTACTTTACAAATGCTGTAAGCTGTGTTTTAAAAAACTAAGTGTCCACCAGAAAATTTTTTAACTATTTCAGCATTTGTAAGAAAGAAACGTGGCAGTAAAGTGGACGTATTTTACTATAGAAAGGTGGCAAGAACAGGAAAGATTTATACTTAGAGCTGCGACTCTTCAGGTGGGAGTGGGTCTCAGCACTGCTGGCTAAGCAGGACCAGCACCGTGGGGACTCTCCCATGCTAGAGATACACTTTAAAATAACCAGGAACATTAAAGTGGAGATAAAATATTTGAATGTGGAAATGTTTTAGAAATGCAAAAAATGAACCATTATGCTATAAATCTTTTTGGTGCTGTCATAGCAGTTAGGAAAGCCTAACTGAAAATATGTTTAGTTTGCTTCTGTATTTAACCCCAATTACCCTTTGCAGGGGAATTCTTTTTAACATTCAATTTCTCATCTCACTTTTTAGCTTGTGTAGGTCTTATTTTCCCCCACTACATAAATTGCAGCAGGTGCACAGAATTGAAGACATTACAATTAAATGTAATCAAGTATTTTAGGCACTAATGAACAGCTCCAGGAAAACAAGTCTAAAGGAAGAAAAAAAAAAAAGCCTTTAAGTGAGTGGATTTTCAAACACCCAAGGCACCATAGGGCCAATTAAGGGAGTCAGACACCAGGACACATACTGGCATTAATTATCTTTGAGTTCAGGGAAATAAAAAATAAAAGCAACAATTATCATAATAAATTTCCACACACTGCTTGTAAGTTGTGCTAATCTACAACACACCTGGGTTTCTGAGATTTAAGGCATGAAAGTGAACACTCAATCAGTTGGTGCCGACCTCCCAGGGAGGGATGGGAGCCCCTGCCCCGCAGCGACTGCCCGTGCCCACCCGCAGTGCTGCCTTGCTCCGCGCCGCTCCCAGCCCTGGCCCTGGCTCTCACACACTGCTCCAGCTGCAGAGATAGTCTGGGATCTTAAGGGTGGGATTTCTCCCTCCCTCCCTCCTCTCTCACTATCGTTTGATTATATGTGTAATGAAAATTTTCACAGTGGGAGTATCAGTCTCGATCTGCTCTAAATACCTGTGGGTCCCTCTAATTCTCCTTTTGCTAAACTAAGAAGGAATCAAACTAAAAGAACAAATATTTCATGTATGTCATAAGAGTGTCTTGAAATGTGTAGGTGGAGGAAACAGCAGAATATGAGCTAGAGGAGCTAGAAGAAAACATTTTTAAAAGGTATTCACAAATTAGTCTGACTGTTGTTTGAGCCAGCTGCAAGCTATTCTCACTGAAAATATAGAAAATACTGTCATGTGGTTTGGGTTGTTGGTTTTATTTCAGCATTAGGTAAAATTCAAGTCTGTAAGGGTTTCCTTCGAAGCATTGTCTGGCTGCTTTGTTGCATCTAGAGAGTAAGTGTCCATCACTTCAGTGTCCACACAGTCTGTAGTAGGAAAAAAAAAAAAGCCCTAAACGAACAAGATGAGGTTTGAATTTGTCAGTCGTGATTTTTTTAATTCTTTCTAGTCTTGATTGGTCTGGGTTGAAGAAGAAAAATAAATGGTGATTTCTTTATCCATGATTACTTTTCCCTCCATATTTGCTAATTACATTTTCGGCCTTGTCATAGGAGTCCTTCAGTTTTCTGTTGAGGTGTTTTTCACAGCACAGACATCACCACCACTGACTACCTGGCAGGAGCAGACCAGGGCACAGGAGCCACAGCTCTTTCCCCAACGGTGGCGTGCTGCAACATGGGCCAAAGTTCAGTTGTGTGTGGCATAGAAGGTTAAAGAAGGCATGTCTAACAGATGATCTGAAAGAGAATATAGTTATTGGAGTGGCTGTGTCACAGAAGGGACTGGGGCCCAGTTACAGTGCAATAGTTAGTTTGAAGTCAGTCAGGCACAGCCGGACGGTGTCTGAACACCCCGCTCCCGCTGTCAGTGTGCCAGCTGAGGCACGGGGGAGGCGATGGCAGAGTGCAGGTGCTGCAGGGTTCTGGGGGGGTCGGAAGGGTCTCAGCCAGATTTGGCAACTTGGCAGTGAAGTGCCAGGTGGAACTTAATGTTCAGAACTTTGTGGAATTGGCTTCATCGTTATCAAAAATGGTTTTCTTTAGAAAATCTTGAAGCATTTTGCTCTTATATTTTCAAGGCTAAGCATTTTGAGTTCTCACTTTAAAAAAGGTATTTTTATATTCAGTAGTCAGAAATAACCAAGGGGATAGGTGCCTGAAAATAAAACATTTTTCAGCCTGAAATAGTTGATTTGGAGAGAATTACGCTTTTTTGGTTTGGTTTGACAAACTGAAAAATACAAAACTGAGCTGGCTTTAATCATCAATTCAAGATACATTTTTGAAGCCATCCAAAGAGGCCCCTGACGCGTTTGTAATATGAAAAAAATCCACACTGTGGACTTGGATTAAATTGGTGTTGAAAAATGGTTGCTGTTCTGTAATTCTGTAACTTCAAGTTAGGAATTATTATTTTCATTTTTGTCAGTGTACCTGTTCTTCTGAAAACTTACAGCATGTCACCTAGAAAAGTGGTGTACCTATATTCAAGCAGAAAAAAAAGAGGTTGTAAAGTTCAATAAAGCAAATGACATGAACCCATTACGTATTCAGCGAAGAAATATTTCATTTCTTATCTTGCCAGGATTTCCCCTTTTGGTGGCCAGGGCACAGAGAGAGACATTTCCTGTACGCTTTATTTCTGATTTGAGACAGTTCAGATTGCAGTGGTGCAATCTTCAGAAGTTAACATAATTGATATAAGTATCATGTTCTGAAATTTTGGTTTGTATTATTCTTGCAGCTGTTCTTACGTGTTTTTTCTGGGGCTTCTTCGGCTGAAAACAGATGTTGTCTTTTATCATTTCTAATAGGGACTGTTTTACGTACTTGTATGGATAGCTGCTGTACAGACACATTCACATAGCTCTTAAGTATCTCAAACCCGATAATTTTCATTCTTTGTTGTCTTCTGTTCTTTTTTGATTGTATTCTTTTCTGATGAGTTACTCTCAGCCTGCACATACGTACTCCTTAAAACACTTAAAGCAGTATAAATGGGTTCCAAATAGGGCACAGAATGGAGGTCTGTTAATGGCTGGAGAGGTTTGTACCCACGTACTCCCTGCCGTGAATCAGTGTGGGTTTGATACAGATCTTGATTCCTCAGAAAACGTTGAGGATTTCAGTGTAATCATGTGACTATTTGGGGGGATTCTTTTGCAAACTGAGTGAAATGGCTCCAAGAACCAAGAAAATATTTTTGCTTTATGTCCTTGATTGTGAAAACATTACCTCCTTGGTTAATAGAATTATTACCTAAAGAAATGTGTAAAGCTCTTTTTTTTTTCTTTTTCTCCTCCTCCTTATCGTATTAGTAACACTAATAGCAATACACCACTGTGTGTCTTTATTCTTAACATAAGGAATAACAACTATAAAGTGAAGAATTCTGAACCTTAAAATCTTAATTTTGCAAGGACAAACTTGTTCTGGGCTATATAAGCCAAATCATCCCAGTACGAGTGGATTCTTACTACCATTATTTCAAGTTATAATATAGTTACCTTCAATAAGGTGGCAGTTAATGAATGAAATTAAGAATGAGTAAGTGAATTACTTCCAGTCTCATCCTTCTAATCAGCTGCCCGTTGATTGGTATATGTGAGATAAACATCTCCTATTGATATGAAATATATTTATGAGAAATTTTGATATATGATATATCGAAACATCTAATTATTAAAACCAGAACATCTGTTGTATTATTTCAGTGGCTTTTCATTCAGACTTGGTTTAAAAAATGAACACCACAATTCTGAATCTGAATGGCGAGATATTAATGATACTGGTACAAGCGCAAAATTAAGGATTATTTACCACTATGTAGTAAAATACAGCAGTACAGGTTTTTATTAGTGATGTTACTACTATGCTCTGATTGGCACTGCGCATCATATATTCTTAGGCACACTTAAAGAATCTTTACAATTCCTATAACTTTGTGACTAGGGCAGATCAGGTGGAAAGAAATGGAGGTTTTAAATCCTGGGATGTGAGGATGGAAGCAAACCCAGCCTTCTTGGCTTTGCATCAGGTGAGCCCTTGAACTGCAGGTGGAGAGAGCAGTTGTGCTCAAGGGAAGTGCAGCCTGCTCAGTGTTTGCAAGGCAGTTTCTGCAAAACCCAATTTCAAGCTGTGACCTAAAAGGGAGAACAAAAATACCAAGAAGCATTTAGTGTGAGCTAAAGCCAGATGGTAGGATTTCTAGGAATACTGTCACCACACCACTTGTAGAAGGAGTAAAGCCATACCTGTTCACTCTACATGCCTCCTCATAGAGCTCCCTGCTCAGGGGGTGACGTCTTGGGATACTTTGATAATTCTGAGCAACGTAAGGATTTAGGATGATCTTGTCTCAAAGCGCCCATCTGTAGCAAACACATGGGACAACAGTCACATAAACATAGAAACATAGTATTTTAGTAATTTAATGACAGCTAAGTGACTGTGCTTTCATTTATTGTCTGGGACTTGTTCTTTCTTTAAATAAATTATATTTAAAAGATTTCAGATCTTTACAAAAGCTTTAAAAATTAAATTAGAGCCCCACATCTTTAAATGCAATACTACTATGCCTCAGATGTGTATTTTAAAATGTATTTATAGGATGTCATTTTCATAATTGCTCTTTGTGCATGTATTTTAGAGAATTTAAAAGCTAATAATTTATCTGCAACAATTATAGAATCCAAGTATTTTGTGAATTGCCACGTAGCATTTTATTTCCAAAACACTTGCTTCTAACTTAATAATCCTTAATATGAAAATTTCTTACATTTAATTTGGAAACTTCCCAGTCTCTTCAAATGGCATTTCAAGCAGACTGGTGTAAAGGACACGGCATGTTCCCAGCAGGTCAGCGCCTGAGTCCCCTGCCTGCGGATCTCTCCTAAAGGACAGAAAGACCCTTGAGTAGCTTCTTCAGGATTTGGAAATGCTTGGAAGAAAAATTCCTAGGCAAAGAGTGCTCCTTTACAAGCAGAAAAAATAAAACAACAAGATGATTCAGCCTTGGTTTTTCTGTAGTGCATTGAATCTAGAATTGCTTCCGAGCAGCTTCTGTTAACAGTTACGATTCCCGTTTATGCCTGGCCTTCGGTTACGCTTCAGTGGTATGTTAAGTAATTTCTTCATGCTTGGCAAATATTATACCTTGTCTTATGAAATACCTGCATTACTTTTAAAGGCTGTAACTCCTGTAGATGTTTTCAGATAAAAGCTTAATGGTTAAACTGACATGGTCAAATTTTGAAAGGATTGCTTTGGGTTTTCCTCTTCCTTTCCTCGGGCTTAAAAAAATTAGAATGTGTAGATTGTGTGTTGGTACAAGAATAAGGCCTAGGTCTACTCTTCATCTCCCTCTTGTAAGATGTTAGCATGGTAAATAACACTGAACTTAGCAAAGCATTCTAAAATTAACTGAGAAGTTATTTAAATTCATACCTTTGATCTTGTCCACTTCATATCAAGACTCAGAATTAATATTTAAGGAGGGCTTTTACTTGTATGTGAGGCTCCGTTTTCTTTTCTTCCCACACACTGTGAGAAGAAAAGAACCACCACCTCCCCCCCTTATGATTATAGGTGTGTTAATTTTTACCCTGGCTCCTGGAGGTACAATTTTTTGCAGTTCTGTATCACCTCTGTTACTCATTATCAAATAAAAGCCCATAAGCTCTTTATATGCAGGTGTAAGATTATGATCACTGTTTTATTGTTGATAGCATTAATGTTTGAGTGCTGGTATCGATAGATACGATGTTCCTGAGGATTTTCTGTGGAGAAATCTTTATTAGCAGTGTATCCAAACATAATGAAAAATCATGAACTTAGCTTCTCATGCTGTTTGCTTTCATCTACATCTCTGCAAAGCTTAAGCAAAGTTTTAATGGCAAAGCAAACAGAATTTTTCAGATCAAATTTGTTCCGAGAGCAGAGCAGCAGCCCAGGAAGGGGAGGGGACCTTTCCACTTAATGATGAACCCTGCGTTTTGTCCACTCTCCCTTCCCACCCCAACATCTTTGACATTGGCTTTTTTTTTTTAATAAAACACTGCCACATTTTGACTGGTGATTTTGCTGTGGATCTTTGCTCTAAGAACCTCTTTGGGAATGAAAGTCCCTTTTTTCCCATCAAAAATTATCAGTGGTAGAGCCAGCAGCTGACATTTGAGGAGTGCTCCAATAATGAAATGAATTCAGGTGGTTTTCCCCTGGGATATTTCAGTGTGTGCGTGTGTAAATTACAAACATCGTGTTTATTTGGGTTAAAGGTCTTGAAAGCTCTCTCTGATAAGAACCTTCTTAGTAGTTAAGTTTCATGAACTTTAATTTTCTTATTTTTAACTAGATGTAGTCTTCAGAAGCAAGGGTGTGACAAATCAACCTCCATCACTGTACTTTTTACTTTGTTTTCCTGTGTGACTTACAGGTTTTTATATTTAGAAGTTATTGGCTTACTCCAGGGATGAAATTGAGTTGAAGTGCTTTTCAGTTTGAAGGTAACCACAGGTTTACACAACAATAAAGAAGTGAAGGCTCTGGGGAAGCAGAGGTGTGCTATGCAACACACTAGCATTTTCTCCATACATTTTTAAAATACTTATTAACTAAAAAAACCCCAAACAACTACACTTGCTGGGATCATGATGTACCTCATAATCCCCTGCTGATGGGGCACTTGGTTGGGGGATTTTTAATTATTTTTTTTCTGTTCAGACTACTGAGAATGTTTTCGATCATTCCTTTCATGTACACTGCCTGGGGTTTATGGGGAATCTGAATCAAGGACATTGCATACATGAAACGTAATGCACTTAATAGATCAGAATTTCTGTCTGAAAACACACAAGCACTGGCTTGACCCTTCTGCAGGCCTGAGCTCTGTCTCTGTTGAAATGCAAACTTCAGCAATTGTATGAAAACCTCACTGCTGAGCTGGGTGCACAATCGTAACTGTTGCGCCGAATAGAATTTTTCAAAAACCAGTGAAATAGGTAACTAGAAATCTTTTACTTCTAAAACTTGTCATTCCACTTAAAAGTATTTTCACACTTAGTGGCAGCTTGGTCTGTAGCACTCTTACTGGTACTTCTCAGATATATTAAACTTTTTTTTTTTTGAATGGAGAGTGTAAGGGGTAGAAAGAGAACTATTGAAATACATAGAAAACCCTTCCCATTCTAATAAAATGAGAAATCAGCTTTTAGCAAAGGGCAGAGGGGGATAGAAAGGTCTGGCAAATAACAGAATAAAAGCAATCTTGAATTTTTTTTATGAAACTGTGCGGCTTACTCATTTCAAGTAAGTGTCTCAAAGCGTCCTTTTAAAATATCACCAACTGGTAAAATCGAATACTGTCATTTTATTGTAGTAACAGTAGGTTTGCTTATTTCATAATTGGCTTGGCTGGGGAGCTCACCTGGAGGGATTTTACCAGTAGCTGTTCTTATCAATTTTTTAATAAATCCCACAGATTGAGTACAGTAAATAATGAATGACATAGTGCTTGGTAAGTCAATATTTAATTTAATATAGATTCTGGGAAACTAACATTTTACATGCAGGTATTACTATGACTCTTGGTTAAATGAAAATAAAATAAAAAAGAATTTGTTTATAAGAGGGAAAGGAGAAGAATTTGTAGGGTAATTCTGGTAGAATGTAGTTCATATTAGCATTTCATAAGTGTAGGTTAATGGAGTATGTGAGGGGGTGCCCTGACTGCAGAGAGCTCCCTGGATTTGCCTGGATCTTCAGCTCCATCCATTCAGTGTCAGTTCATGGGGATGTACAGGTTCCTTCAGCCAGTGTGTGCAGCCTGTGTCCAGCCACAGCGTAACTTCAGGATGATTTAAGCATGTTCTTAGGTACTTTTGCAGATACTGACAAACTGAAGATAAACATAAGGCTAATAGAAGTTATTTTAAAATTAATAGTTTTGCTGCATTTTCTTTCAACTCAAATATTCTTGAGTTCTTTGTTTATGGACATAGGAGAATAGTGTCTGGAGAAAAAAAACTCCTCTTTCACCAATAACCTAAAGCATTTTACATAAAAGTTTTGTGCTGAAGAAAACATTTATTTCAAAGAAAATTTTACAGAAGTAGTTTTTTATTTATTTGTTGGCATAACTTGACTGTAAGGGCTTTTTGTGAGTTTGAAATCCCCAAAAGTAATATTCTTAAGTGTTCTTTCTAATGCTGCAGGTCTCTGATAACTCGTGCACACCTGCTGAAGTGATGGTTTCTACCTCCCACAATTCATATTTTTCTTTCCTACCACTCTCAGCTTTACAATATGTGATGGCATCTAATTAAGTTTGCTCTTCTGTTATGTATGTATTATTTAGCTTGAGTTTCATCTGAGTCCTTCAAGAGAGAAAAAAAAGACAGAAAACACCTAAGAAAAAATATACAAAGGCTGCAGGTTGATAAGCTGACATCCCATGGTAGAGAGATTTATGTGGTCTATCATAAAAAAATTTAGCTTTTCCTACACAGTTATTAATCAGCCGCTTCTGGTCCTAATGTTCCCACATGGCATCATATATTAAAGAAGCTGCTCCCAATGAAAAAGAGTGCATTAGCACTAGTTAAAAAATGAACATCCACGAAAAGGACCAGGATAACTTAAATTTAGGGATTATTTTTCTGTCTGAAGAGCTATTTTCTGAAAATTTGTTGTTCAGAATTGTATATTAGGATAAGTTTTGACAAGTTGGTTTTTTTTGGGGGGGGGTGGCGGGACGACATTGGTAGTAAATAACAAATATCAGGTGGGTGACTTCCAGAAAGTTTAATTTCTTCAGAATTTATTTTAAAATTTACTTAGTTCTGCACATCCTGATAAAATGAGTGGAACTCCACATGGAAAGGGTGTATCATGCTCCAGCATCTGAGCTGAGTATTCTCCAGTATTTGAGGAAAACTAGCAATTATGCCTGCTGATTTCTTAAAAACTAGGTAATTAAATGTTTCTGAAAGATAAAATAGGTAAAGCAGTCTCGAAAGACTTCTTTTAGAGAGGAAAAAATGTTAAGGATAGGTTTAAAGTTTATGTGCAAGGGGAAGCAACTACCCCTTGCTTCTCTGCATAGGGTTTTTTTCCGCAAGATAACACCAAGGCTTTAAGTAGATGTCATCAAGTGGTCTCATTAGCATTATTCACCGGGAATCTTTACTTTTATCATTATTAAAACCAATGGTCTTTGTTATTTACGCAGCACACTGTACAAACACATCTGTACAAACTTTTATTCTCGTAATTCCCATTTGTGTTTTTTTTCTTAGACATCTGATTCCATTTATAGGTAATTTATAGGTAATATAATTTATAGGTAATAATGATATATTATGTTTGGTAATAATGAAAAACATCGTGGATGGGGTGTAGCACGCTTTAGGTCAGCATAGCTGTTTACTTAAGCTTTAGCTTCTGTGATTCATGGTGAGCATTTGGATAGGAATGTGGGAAAACAGTTAAGCATAAGATCAGCCTTAGTTGTGTGATTAATACTGATTTGTTATTTTAAGCTAATGAAAAGGTGTCTTTGTAGTGGGAAGCACTGAGATGTGTCTGTAGGCATCGCTGTTTGATAGAATTTTTACCAGAGGCATTCAGTGACCTGAAGATAACCAGGTCTGTTGCTTTGAAAACAAATGCAAATTGTTACATGTTGAACTCCCAAAATGTGGTGTGTTCTCTAATTATTAATCAAATAGTGCCAACCCCCCCCTTCATCGAGTATTTGTAATCAAAATCTTAGTTATACTTGCAGGAGGATCTTCAGTGACCTCAGTGACATTGGCAGAGTTAATGGCATGTGTAAGACAATTAGCCATCATTTCTGTTTAATATAAGGAATGCCTGAGGTGCCATTAGATTGTATCTTAGAATAAAAAATTGCAGATTACAAAAAGATGTGAAAAGCATTCCTTCTGATTCATCAGGCTTAGCATTGGAATTGGTGGGTCATCGCACTCAACCTCTTGTCACGGGCTGGAAGGGAGGCGCACCTTCCTTGTGGAGGCTGAGTGAACTTTTAACAGCCCAGTGATATATTGTTGATCTGTTTGTAAGAATGTGTAGTCATAGTCTGTATTAACACAGTTCAAAATGGTTGAGCAGAAAAGCCTTCTGGTACCTACTGCTTTTCTTTGGTGCAGTTCTCAGGCTTCTGAAGTCCCCGTGGGCTGACAGAAGGGTTACAGAAAACTGGGCATCCTGAAGCCTTTGTCAGGAGGATGGTGATGCCAGCGAGATTTCTTTCTCCTTTCTTTTGGGACCCTGCAATGTTGGTAGTTTCCTCCTCCTCCTCCTCACTTCTAGTGTGAATTTTGGCTTGTTTTTATAAAATGCAGCCTACTGCTAGACTTTTTTTCAATCCGTTGATTCTATTGTTCAGTCTTTTTGATTTGGTTACTTTGTTTTCTCTAAAACTCTAAACTGGAATAAAACAAGATTACACTCTTGAACAGATTGACTGATGGTTGTGGTTTGTGCTTGTATCCTGGCACCTCTTCATGCTGCCTTTGTACTCTTCCACAGAACACTTTTGCTGGAATGATAACTCATTTATTCTGTGCTGAATAACTACTTGTCATCGTTATAAATTAGAACTAACTAAAACCAATTCAAGGAACAATCACATAATTGATATATATATATATTGTTTTTTATGGAAGCACGGAGCCAAAATGTATGTGCCAATTCCATTGACCAAGAGAGATAAACATAAGTTAGGGTCAGTACTGTTGCTAAAACCTGGCAAAACTTGAAGTTTTAAATGATAAGTGCTGTTTTGGAAAGCTAGAATATAACTAGTGTGAAAACCATTTCTAGCATAGAAGACATTCAGTTATCTCAAAGTTGAGTGCTTTAACATGTAAAAGACTATTATTTCATAGCTTACAAGACCTATGTTTCAGCATAGGATGAAATCTTGCGTTTCCTTTTTATTAGTTGCCTAAGCACAGTTTGTTTTTTCTATATAAGCACCATCAGCAACAAGGTGACATTACTGAAGTTTTTTCTTTTTTTTTTTTTTAAAACAACTTTCTTTTCTTTACAGATCCCTTAAAACACTGTTATTAAGCGTTGGGAGGTGATGCTATCAAATGAAATAGCAGGAAGTCCTCAGGTCCTTCAGGGGGGTTTAGTCTGCAGGAGACCTCAGACAGCTACAATCTCCTGCAGCAGAAGCTTTTACTCTGAACATGTAAGTCAGCTCAAGTTTTCTTTCACTGTTAACCAAAATCCTTCAGGTATTTTATTTTAATACCACCTTTCCCAAGAAAGAGAAAACTAGTTGAAGATCCTGTTGAATCATCTTTACAATACTACTGTTTCATGTGACTGTATGTCTTGTTTGGGCTATTGACCTGATTATTTCACTGGGCCAGTTACGGTGACTTCTGTTTGCCTGTCACCCTTACATTTCTGCAGGGGGTTTATGTTCAAGCCAATGAAGGTATTTTCAACCACTTGCATGTTTTCAAGAGGCAAAAAGAAAAATATTTCTCAGAGGCTGATCTTAGTAAGTCAGGAGCAGCTTGATTAAGAAAAGGGGAGATATCTGTGTATTCTTCCGTGTGATCCTTAGGTTCCAAAGGGTCAGAATGATTTAAAACTACATATGTACTCTTCTTTAATATTGTGGCTGCATTCAGCCACTGTGTTTTCTGAGTGTCTGTGAAGGAGTGTAGTGTAGAGAAATCTGAAGATCTTGTCATTACTCTGCTAACTTGTATATCTTAGTAATTTCTTCTGTGAAAAAGCTTTTGTCAGATAGGTGATACGTGGCTGCCTTCTTTATCTCCAGATGACTGTTTCATGATGTGGTGGAAATTTTGAGCCCTAAGTGTGTTTACTTTCAAGAGACTTTAAAAAAAATGTTAAAAATCTTCATTTGTTAGTATAGGTCTACTTGGAGTTCAGTCTCATAATCTGTATTAAATACTGTTTTAATCCTGCTTTCTAAAAATTCCTTACATATGAGAGGCTCAGTGTGCTACATTACATTCATGTCTCATACTGAAATGTTATTGGGATGTGGGTATTTTGATTCCCGGTTGTTTCCTTCAGCTGTACTGGTATTCTCACAATGCATCGTGAGTGCAGTTGTGAATCTGTGCTTCAAAAAACCAGAAGGGCTAACACAATTGTATTTTTCTTTCACAGTTTGGGAAAGCTTTTACTCCTATGACAATACGTAGGCTTTTGGTTGTTATTCATCTTATAAATTCTGTTATTACTTAAGAGACACCTAACGTCTGGGTCTTTGTCGATCTTCCATTCCCAGAAATAGATTTAGAAGCTTTCCACAAATAAGCTTTGGTCCCTTAATGTTAGATCTAATATTTTTCTTCAACTTTTAAAGTTACTTCTACATTCATGTAGTGCTTCGTGGAAGAGCTTACTTAATTCTGGTAGATCAGAAATTCTTGATCATTGAGACTTGGCTCTTACTTGTTTCTGTCCATCTGACATACCACGGCAGAAAAAAAGATGATTTATGAATTTTACTGTAGGTTGCTTGGGTATAAATGTAGAGTCATTAAAGTAATGCCAGTGCAGTTGCTCTGAGTTCACACCTAGATAACTAATGACAAGTTCATGTCTTTGAAATAGACTGTTTTAATTAAAAAACAAACTCCAGAAACTTTCTCAGATTTACTCAGCTCAAATTCCCTCTTGCTTTCCAAGAACATACTCTAATTTCCAGTCACAATCTCACCAACAAACATGAAAAAAATTAAAAAATTAAAGTAAAGGTCACTTCATGTCTCTCAATGGCTTAATACAGATGCGATCCTAGTAGATTCTGGTGACAGAAGAGAACCAGACAGCGGTAAATGACCCTGATGTGTTCTTGTCCTGTTTGTGTTGTACTAAGCTAGTGTTAGTGGCAATCTTTCCAAGCAATAAAAGTTTAGATTATCTGTAATATAAAGGATTTGTATGAAGGATTCCCTCCTCTTTCTTTGGCATAGTTTTAGACAAGAAACAAAATTAGCCATTGTGCTTACTTGAAATGATGTGAGCAAAGAGAGTGGCCCAGGGTTCATATTTGCTGTATTTCTGCATTAGATGGGAGGTAATTCCTAGCATGTATAACTACATGATTTGTTTGTGAAATAGGGAACTAGTTAATCATTCACCTAGGCAGATACATTGTCTTTGTTCCTCATAGCTGCAAAAAAAAACAANAAAAAAAAAAAAAGAAACCCAGAGCTTCTTCAGATTGCACTGGCTGCTTGCGTGAGTCTGGCTCACATCACAGCACAAAATGGTTTTCCTGTTCTCCGATACAAACTTGTGGCCTTCTGGGTGTCAGTAATCTTACCTGTTCAAATGCAAATATCTTTTCATTTGTAGGGACAAAAGTCTTCAAGATGAATACCAAATGGCTGAAGCAGTACTGGGTAGGGAAGAGATTTCTGATCCTAGATTAATGAGAGTGTATTTGGACAATTGTTGACTAGCTCCTGTTTAAAGAGAGGATGATGCGATGAAGCATAGCTTAATATCCATGCCATGGGGGCAGCGTAAGCCTGGGACTCCTCAGGCTGGCATAGCATATGGCCTTGAGAGTGTAATAGCTGCATGAGAGACCAAATCCATAGACACCTGTCCTTAATCACCTTCTCGATTTCCAAACAGAGATGCTACTCACATTGTGGGATCACAGATGCCTCATGTGCTTGTCTTTCTAATAGTGCAAACTTAGCAGACCTGTGAAATCTGTGGCCTTCAGTCGTATGTGTTTGCATGATTTTGATTTAGGTGACAGTTCATACAAACACAGTCATCAATCCACATGAACATTCATACAGTATTTACAGGTGCTTTTAACTTCAGCAGCCGAGAACACAGCAAAAGAGCAATTTCCCTGAGAGCAACTGCAGAGCGAAGCACACCTGCCAAGAGGGAAATGCTCCCTCCTGGTTCCTGCTTAGCTGAAATCTCTTGCTTATTCTGTCGCAGTTCTGTGCTGTGTGCTGCTGCCAAAGAGCATTGCTGAGGTAGAAGATGATATTCTGGAGAGAAAATGGAGAGGCTGGATACACTCTGGGGGAGGGAGGAGGGAATGATCTGGGAATTAAAGCGAAGAAAAAAAGGGGCAGGCATAATGCTCTAATTAGCCTTGTCCTGCTTCTACCAAGCTGTTCTTATATCTGAGCCATCTGCTGAATAATTTGAATCACCACCTTGTAACTGGACAGAGTTGGAAGAAGTAAACCAGTTTTTAGGAATTTCAGTCCTGTTGGTTTGTCTTATTTGAGAGTGCTGCTGAGGCTCACCAGCCAATTCAGTTAAAGCTGAATTTGTGCATTAACTGTAGTTCTTGTTACTGAATTTACTGCATGAAGTACCAATACCAGCAAGAGTACAGGGTGTTAGACAAAACTTCCTTTTTCTGCATATGCAGAAAAAATACACCCAATTCTATCATGTCTTTCTAATGTGGATGTGGGATCAGTGATCAGTTTGAATACATTGATTTGCACAGCCTTACAAAAAGTTTTTTTCCCAATATTTGCAGTTCAGACAATGTTAAAACCAGCTAAGTACCTTTATATAAATGTTTCCGTAGCATGAATCCATATCTCTTGCTCACTATTAGGAGAAGGGATAAACAGCCAGATGTACTACTCGTTTGAACTGCTGTAGAAGAAAAAACAGTCTATACTTATCTGAGAAGTTAGAACTGAAGTGCACTGTAATCACAATTACAGTTTTAACTGTGTGACTTTAGTGTAATGGTTATGTAATAATAATAATAAAATAATATTGAAAAAACAGCCAGAGGACCTTGCCATAACGTTTATGAAAAATTAATCATTTATCTCAGTCAGGTTGTTACTCAGTGAGTTTTGAGGATCCCAGCAGTTGAGGCTCTTCATTTTGAGTCACGTCTGAAGTAATGCATTAGTATGAAGATGGATGTCGATCATGCATGTCTTTAAGCATGATGTATTTTTCTGAAGTAAGGAATTTAGCCTTAACATATTGATCAGATTAATTTAATTCACTAAATATTTGGCAAATAGGTATAATATTGTTTTAGTTAATATCACATCTTGCACTGCTGATGTGCCGAATCTGTTAGGATTTTTAAAGATAAAATGTTTGATAGCAATCTCCTTGAGATGCTGCTGCTCTGGTACGTGTTGTTTGTTACCTAAATAAAGAGGCGAGCTGGTTGAATACTTCTGTGATAACTGACATATCTTCATTAAAAGTCATTATGCTGTATGTGTTTGTAGCAGGTCTGGAAAGATGTTTTGTTGTTTTGTAGATTCTCAATGGTAAACCTTGGCCTTGGAAAGGTATTTGGGAAAGAAATTAAGTGTTTCCATCTGTTTCCAAAACCAAAGTTACATCAACAGTTGACAGTACAGGACTAAATTCTGGCACTGTACACTGAAATCTGTATATATCAGGTTTTACATATGATGAATGGCATTATCAAAAATAGGCAAGTATGAATGTTTGAATGAATGCAGAAAGCAAAAAAACTTCAATGCCCAAAAGATTTAAATGGACTGGTGTAATGACTGTGGACTTGTTAAATTCCTATATAAAGAATATAAAGGAGTGTTAGCTAGACATCTGCCTGAACAAGCTGCTTGCTGATTGCAAAACAGAGTTGTCAGAAACTGAGCCAAACATCTCTCATTTTTATAAATAAGATACTCAATGTTTTTTTCTAGTATTTTCTAAGATAAAATCACCAAGGGGGTGGGATCCGTTGGTTTCTGGTTAGACCATGCTTATTATAAACGTATCAACAGCCTCAGGGAAAGAAAGCAAGCCATTGCAGTTGTATTGTGGCAGGAGGACGGGCAGCTGATGTCTTCAGTGCTGCTGAGATAGGCACCTGGTGGGAAAAGAGCTTCCAGTCAGTGCTGTTTGGCCAAGAGGCCAATGTGGCTGGGGGCACCGCTTCTACTTGTCCAGTTTTTTCTTTACTACATGCTTCTGTATCTGATCAATTCAAATGATTAATGAAATTATTGATACACAGCTTAATTACCACACCCACTCTGCCCCTCTTTTGCAGGTAAGGGGTAATCAATAGAGTAAATAGTGTTAGGGATTTATTGGGAAGAACTACTGCCTCAAAGGTTTTCGGTAATAGTAAACTTCATATTGGTCATCCCACGGAAGTCAGTCGGGACCTCAAAGTGCAGAGCGAGCACGCGGAATCACTGCAGTAACTGTTACTGGGCATCCCACATAAAACAGTATTATTCTGGATTAGAGACTTTTTTTATTTTTTACAATGTCCTTTATCATTTAATCTCTTTATCATTTTCATAATTGTACTTTCATTCCTCTGGGAAGTTTTATAGAGCAGAATTTTCACTTTCTGCATGAATAAAAAAAAATCTTTTTTTGTTGTTTTGTTTGCTTAGGGTTGAAATTTATTTAGTGGTACTTTTTAGTAGTCTAGCATTTAATACTACTGTTTCCCTAGAAGACTAAGTTAATAACTCTTTATTTTTCAAGGTTGAGATAGATTCTGGGGGGAGGAGCAGGCTCCCTGTAACATTCTATATAGGGTTTATGTTCAAAAGAACTGGCATTCTGTCTGATGCTATATTGCTTGGAATTTACTGGAAGAAGATTTTTGGCCGTCTTATACTGTGTACTTGTGTTATATAACTTACTAAATGACAATTTGGACAACATGAAGCAACTGTAAAATGTGACAAGGAGCTGGTATTTTCCAAGGAAGTATCCACATTATGGATTACATGGGAGGAGGGGAGTCCTGGGCCGTTTGATAGAAGCATAATACCTAGTTCCTTTCTGGAATAGCTTTTGTGGTGTATATGGCGCCTGTATTTAAAAAACATTACTTTATAATACAGAGAAAATAAGAGACTGAGCTCCAGGATTAATTCCTTTCTATAAATAGGGCCTGGTATGGCTGGAAGCGTGAGCTTGTTGAATCCATGCTGTACAAAGCTTTCTGCCATTCTTCAGATGTTGCTAAAAAAGCCTGCAGTACGCTCTCCACAGTGCAGTCTGGAGAATACGTTGCAATAAAAAAAGTTCTTACTAGATGATGATGTGTATTATTATCATGTAATGTATATATGAGCATGTGAATACTTCAAATAAACATTTGCATATTGCTTCAGATTGTAGTGTCACGGAAAACTTTAAAATTGTGGCCAAGAAAGAGTATTTAGCACTGAAGAACAGTCTGCTGTGTCATAGTAGATACTCCAAAAAAGTCTTTTCTTTATGGGTTTATAAATCACAATACATTAAAAGTAAAATACGGGCCACCTATCACAGAACACCAGGTGCACGTTGTAATGAGTCTCGCAGAGGCCATACATCTGAGCAATTAGATAAGATCCTCGTATATGCTGTGATCAGAAAGTGTCCAAAGCCTTTAATTTTTCTTACAACGTGTTTTCTGTAACCCTAACTTTCTGATTGTTCGAGAATAAAAGTCAAATTGAAAATTTAAATAATAAATCTAATGGTTTTTTTTTCATTTTGGTGTTTCCTTGTCTTTTCATTTAGATGTAATCACTGCAACGACAGACTGAGGGCAAACGAAATTAAACCAGTTGGGTGAATTAGCTCAGCAAGTGACGGTTCACAGGAGAGTCTTTATCTACTCTTGCCACAGACTGTGTGTGCATAATTGCAGGTAGGTGCAGTGGCTACATTTTCTTCAATAGAACAATTATAATAGAAATTATAATTAAAGGTCTGATATTATACTCATGACTAGATATTTGGGTCAAAATTGTACAAGCACTAGCTTGAAGCCTGTTCTAAAAATGTATTTGATTAAATTTATATTTTATTGCATCCCTTCAGGGGTACGATTATGCAGCCAAAATTACTCAGTTAATTTCAAAATTATGCTTATAAAAGCTGGCCATTTTTATTAAGCGTTGCAGACTTGGAGTGCCCTGGTTTTTATATTGAGGTGTTGTTCAGACAAAAGTTCATATATGCATTTCTCTACATTTTGCAGTACTGTGAGTGTAAAATTTCCCCAAAATGTTCTATAAATATATATGTACTAGAACAGAAATTTGAGGTGTCCAAAGCCTTGTGAAAAGCTGTGGCAGAATCAAGTACCCACTTAACATGAGTGACACCAACAGTCTCTGGGAAATGTCGCGGTGCTGTTGTTTGGTGGGAACAGAGACACCTGTCAGTCTGTGCAGAATACCTGGTCTGTTCTCATGATAACCAATAACACAAGTTATTATTAGTGGTATTTGTCAACACTGAAAATACAAATCTGGAGGGAGGACTAACGCTTTTACAGAGTATCTTAATTCAGACCATCTCTGCTAAATGCAGCCTAGAATGTAGAGGTTACTGTGCGCTCTGTAAAGGTACACTTTTGGATTGTTTAACAGAGTGTTTTGCTTACAGAGGGAAAATACATCCAAAGATTTAGTAGACAATGTGACCAGCTACTTAGCTACGTTTCTGCTTGAACACATTAGGGAGGCCTTTGAATCTGTAGGAGGAAACATGAAAAGAAATTCTTCTAGAGTAAGACTGTAGCAGGGGATATTTGGAGTGTGAGCTACCAGCTTCCATTTGCAGTGCACAAGTCTTCTCTTCCAAATGTATGGTGAGTACAAAGTAACTTTGGGAAATACTGGGCATGTTTGCTAATTTTTCTTGTGTATAAATGTATTTCGCCTTCACTGAAGTGACTGACAGAATTATGAATAGATAATCATGAATTAGAAAGTTTCCAAAATCAATTGATAATAAATTTCATGTACCATGTGTTTGGTGTTAAAGCAATAAATGGTTTCTAAACTTCTAAAATTGGGTACAGTAAAATAATTGTGTTGATCTTAAAACTGGCTCATTAATCCAGGTCTTGGCTGGAGCCGGTACTAGATCAGCTAAAGAATTATCTTTACATTTGCATATTCTAAATATTTTGGTGAAGACGCTTACTTCTGTTCAAAAAACTGCTGCTAATCAAGGGTACACTAACACAGGAGCTTCCGTTTACTTAAATATTGAAATTTGCTGTATCTTAAAGAACATAAAAGGTAAAAATAAATAGCATTCCATCCTGAGAGTAAGGACTGTTCTGCACAAACCTGATTATCCTTGGGCCTGGTAGACTCAGTTCCTGGTTTCTGTTATTCCTGTGTATGTGTGCATATGAGAAAGCTGCCAGAATCCCAGCTGAGAAGTGAACACACTTGCTTTTTTCATAAGCTGAATCTTTGCATTGCTCCTGCATGATGAGATCCTGCTTTCCTCTGTTCTCTTTGTGAATATCTAACAAGTGTAGAGAACTTTTCCTTCAGGCATTAGTGAGGACAAACCCGAGGAGTTTAGCAAGATAAAACCGGGAGGGGCTGACCATAAGTAGATGAGAAGGTTTCCCAAGTCCTTTGTTTATCATAGATTCAAACTCATCTTTTGATATGAGAGCCTTAAGATGTTTGAGAAGTACCTACCTTTTTTTGGTCTGCGTTTCTCATTCGACAGACCTAACTACTGGGGCTTTTGGTACACCTTTCTTCAAAGATTAGAGGGGCAGGTAAAATACTGGTACTTTATAGGCAAGGGAGTCCTGGTAATCGTTATTTTTTTGACTGTGAATGGTAATTGTAAGATTGATACAGCAATGTCTGTGTTGGTAGATAGGGCTTCAGTTTTAACCCTAAGAAGGTTTAAATTTAGAAAATGAAGAGAATTTAACCTTCGTTAAAGCATTTCTGATGGAACATGTATGAAAAATTCCTTATTGAAAGCAGGGTATTACATAAAAGTAGATATAAAAAAATAAGATGTTATCTTTGTGTATCTGTGACTTCTCATACTTTCTCAGTACGAGTGGAATTGCTTTCATACCAGTCGCCAATGCCATTTTCTGATTATTCAGTGAGTAGATGTCTCTCTAAAAATAGACACTTATCTCTTCACATTCTCAGAGCTAGTATCAACAGCATTCTATAGCTACATTTTTATTAGTTCAGTCTCACAAACGTTATAGTAACTCAGTAAATAAGAAGATTGGAAGGTAGTACTAAAGACCGAATAGCAAGAAAATAGGAATTCTGATGACCTAGATTCCTGAGTTAATTATGCAAGCCAGCTCCTGTTGTTACAGATGGAAGACTCTAATGTCTAGATGCAGAGATGTGTAGGTGCCTAACTCCCAGTGAATTTAAATGAGAATTAGGCTCCTAACTACCTTGCTGAGTCTGGGATAAAGTGGTTTCAGCAGCGTTCGGTGTCATTAGTGTGGAATTTCTGTTGTTTAAATGCAATTATTTTGCATTTACTCTGTCTTAGTAAAAATAAAGCCCTGGCCATGGAGTTAATTTGTTGTCTATAAATGGTCTGTGATTTTGCACTTTTGAAAGAGAAACCTGACGAAAAAACCCTGTTGAGAAAGTGCATTTGTGATTTGAAGAAGAAACATTATTCTCCAAGATG
This sequence comes from Thinocorus orbignyianus, assembly GCA_013400375.1. Classification (NCBI taxonomy): domain Eukaryota; kingdom Metazoa; phylum Chordata; class Aves; order Ciconiiformes; family Thinocoridae; genus Thinocorus; species Thinocorus orbignyianus. Next base: position 2,928,463 of record VXBW01006290.1, on the reverse strand, counting down.
CATGCCCGTGCCGTGCTTAGATTGCTTGCAGCAATTGCTGCCATTACTGCAGAGTCTGGCTTAGAATGCAGAGGGAGCAATGTGTCTGTATATTAGTAAGGCCTTTCATTAAATCTTTACTTTTTAAAATAATTGGTTCTTTTAATCTGTAATGGAACATGGACTTACAGGCTGCCTGTGATTAAAATTAAACCTTATTTGTCTTTTAATATGGTGCTATGTTCATCTGTAATTGAGTAGGGATCGATGCCAGCCCTGTGATGGGCAGTAAGCTTATCCAACATGACGGAGATGGATTTCAGGGAAGACAGACTTTGCTGTTTCTATGTACAAGTGGGATGAGTAGACCATATCAGCAACATTTAATTATTTTGTAGGTAATTATTCATTTGAGGGACACAAGTTTCAGAGCAGTATTGGAATAGAAGGAAGACCAATATAATAACCGTTTGGCTAAGTACACTGTTTGCACTGGTAGCTGGAAAGTCATAATGAGCTTTTCATTACATTTGAATAAAGGAATGTTTTATTTAATAATCAAGGCGCAGACTGATGTTTCATATAACAATGCTGACTTGGAGCAAAAAGGAAGAAAACAAACCAAAAAAAGCAAACTAGAAATCAAGTGATGGATCAGTAGCGTAGATTTTTTCAGTATTGGGGTTTGGGACAAATATTTTGGCTTTTTTTCTCTGTTCTGTTAGGATCCTTTGCTCTTGTAGAATTGTACAACAACTTAGTTTGAGAAAGACCTCAGGAGATGTAGGTTACCTCCTTGTCAGAGTAGGTCTAGTTAGACCAGGATGCTCAGGGCTCGTCCAATTGAGTCTTGAACCCCTCCAAAGATGGAGATTCTGTAACCTCTCTGGGTGATCTGATCCCTTATTTGACCACTCTTGCAGTAAAAATAATTAATTTTCTCCTGGTGTCTGATCAGAATTTCCCGTGTTCCAACATGTTTTTATTGCCAGTTGACCTATTGCTGCACTCCCCCAAGAAGAGTGTGTGTCTCTCTCCTCTGAGCGGGGAGTTGCAGACAGCAGTAATTTGTCCCCAGAGCCATCTCTTCTCAAGGCTCAGCAAACCTACCTCTCGATGCCTCTTGGATGATGCATTCCACTGCCCACCCCACCCCCAGCTCATTGGTCTCCACTGGACTCCCAGCAGTGGGTCAGTGTTTTAATTTTCTTGAGATGCCCAGAGCTGGACAGACTGTGGTCTAACCTGTTTTGAATGGAAAGGAAGGCTCCATCCCCAGGATGTGCTGGCTGCACCCTGGCTAACGCAGTCTGTGATACCTTCCTCTGCCTTTGCTGCAAGAGCACATCCCTGGCTCATGTTTGACTTTTGGAGTTATTCTGTCCCACGTGTCAGACTTTGCATTTCCCTTGGCTGAGTTTCAGTAGGTTCCCATGAAGCCATGTCTCCAGTGTGTCCAGGTCCCTCAGAAGAGCAGGCTGTCCCCCAGGCTGCCATCCTCAGCCTTGCTGAGAGAGCATTTTGGTTCATTGTGCAACTGCATTAATGGAGACAATTCCCAGCATTGATTCCCATCGTGATCCCTGAGAGACACAGCTGCTTGTTGCCAGCTGGACTTTCCAGTGCTGATGATGACTTTGAGGCTGACACCCCAGCCAGTTCCCTACCCACCTTGTTCCCTTTTCCAGCCTGTCTCTCACCAATTTGATGAGAAGACGACAATGGGAGACTTGTCAAAAACCTTTCTAAAGTCAAGGTATCCTTTATCTGCCAACTTTGCCTTGGCCACTGAGCCAGTCGCCTCATCCTAGTAGTGATGACGTTGGTCAGGTATTGTTTGTCCTTGGTATAAACCTGGGCTAGCTGCTCCCAGCCCCCTTCTTGCCTTCCATCTTTTTACAAATGGTTTCTAAGCATATTTGCTCCATAACCTTCCCCAGAGCTGAGATGAGGCTGCCAGGCCTGTGCCTGCAGGGATTTTCCTTTTTGTTCTCTGCTTTGCCCTTTATTTGCCACTGATCAGAAACCTATCAGGAACTTCCACTGATTGCCATGCCCTTTCCAGGATGATAGAGAGTGGTCTCAGAGTGATATCAGGCCACATCGTTCAGTACTCTCAGATGCATCTCCTATTATCCCTTGAATTTATATACGTCCAAGTAGGTTAAAAAATCCCTCAGTTTGTCTTCCTCTGCTGTGGGTACTGCTTCGCTCCCATGGGAAATACTGGAAGGAACTACTACCTTCAAAGATGGAAGGAAATAATAAATCCTCCCAAATGTTATACAGACTTTCATAATGAATATGTTTCCACCCAGCTTGAACAGTCTTACTTGAAAATGTGTTTTTGTATATGAGCCACTGTTCAGGAAAACTAGATTTCTTTTACTGCCTTTTTTGTGTCCCCTGCACCATAAACAATCGTTAGCTTTATACTGATTGCTAAGCTATAAATATTAATATACTACTAGTGATACTAACAGAGGAGAAACTCAGTTTTATTAGCAGTGTCTGTGAACTGGAAGCTCTATGACCAGCGCAGGTATTATTTACCTGTTAGAATTTTCATCACTTTATTTTTAGAGAGCGAATAATAGTGACTCTATTTCTTCTTTTCCATAGGAAAGTGCAAGTAGAGGTATTAGAATGGACAAGCTGCAAAACCAAATGCCTTTTTGTCTTGGTTTGGACACATTATGCTTGTTCAGAGTGTCAGTTCTCTGATCATTTATTTCTGAGTATTTTTCAGCCATATGTATCTCTGTCTGTCCAGCTGCAGCATCCATTGAAATTACACTCGACATTTCCTTGGTCAGTGCAATGTGCCGCTTGTTCTTCATTGCTTCTCACGATGGCCTACAGATAACCCAAAAAATTTTGTTCACCTTAGGAAGTCATTAGGACTCTTAAATAACTTTTGCTAATTTTAAATTGTTGGGGTAATACTGATAGTGAGCATTACTAACTTTGTGCTCATGTGGAGTCTCAGTAGTATGATCTATAGTTTAACTTGATCTGGTAGGACTTTCAACATAAGAAAACTGTAAGACACTTCATTTTCCATCACATCATGTTAATATCAAAAGCTATGTCATAAACCAATGAGCTAGATGCTGTAATGTGCTTCCTATGAAGACATTTTTAATAGCTTATATAAGTAGCTCAACTTACTTGGATTATATTGTTAAGGAAAGAAAAGCCTTATTTTTTCTTTCATTCTTTTCATTCAGTTCCCCAGATCAATAAGTAGCCCCCAAGTACACGTGAGGATATTTCTGTATGATACCTCACCCAGGGAACTAGATTCAGCAATTGATAAAACTTCTCACATTCACCCATTCATAATACTTTCCTTTTTTGTTCTCACTGCAGAGAGTGGGAACTTTTACAAGAGTCAGATTATAATCCAGTTACGAACAAATGACATATTTTTCATGATAACTTTAGTTTTAGGAAATATTCTGCAGGCTCTGTTTTTGGTGAGTGTTAAATCTGAGTTTGGTGGCACTTTTATACTACTAGTTATAAAACATTGTCAATAACTGCTTCACCTACTTAATGACCAGTTCTTATTTAGTTCTGATTACAGCTAATTATCATCAAAATAGCCGCTTGTTCTATCAAAAGCCTTACCACAACAGCAGTCATAGTTTTAGTCTCTATTTTAGGAGTTGTTGGTCAGCAGAAGGCTCTGGCACTAGATTCAAGGACATTTTTTAAATAGCTTTGGAACTTTTGACACCAAGGGACTTGCCAGATCATCTGCCAGAGATGTCTGCCCTAATTCAGTAAAGCCTGTTGAATGCCTAGATACGATCGTTTCCTTCAGACAGTAATTTCCATTTTATAATAAGAACATGACAGTAACCAGGGCCCTTTAGAGGATTGCTGTATTTCACCGGTTCAACTCACACAACATTTGGCAGCTCCTTCCCCACCATACCTGAGGCACACAGTCAGAACTTGCTCAGAAATGGAGTGTCTGTCTCAGAATTCATTGATTCTAGTTGTGCAGTTTTACTTATTCATCCATTTTCATAACATCTGTGTGGTGAGTTGCATGTAATTTATACAGATAAATTGCACGCAGCTGTGGCTTTTAAAAACTGGGGTAACTTGGGTCAGTACTTAAAAGCTGTGGCTTGAAAGTTTTAGTGGTTGAAGATCTAAGTATTTTTCTCACACTTTCCTTCATCTGTTACTTAAAACAAGGACAGAAAATAATGGATGATAAAATTATAAATAATGTAGAAAACTGTTACGATTTTAAAAGCTGGAATACTTTAACCAAGCTATATTTTTTGAGAACACTGATGAAGTTTTTCTTTCCAAGGCTTGAAAAATGCATAGTGAATTGCTTATGGAGTAGTAAACTTAACCTACGTTTTGTATTAAGGCATTGAGATGTTCTTCAATACCACATCTAAAAGGTGTTGGAAGGAGAGTTAGTACAGTTTTGGTACACACATCCATTTGATAGTCATCAAGTACATTCTAACTA